>BJCM01039984.1:0-20148 GCA_018326385.1 Flaveria bidentis | reverse complement strand
TAACTACACACAATCGGATATACTTTAATATCAGCTGGAAACCTTATACTAATGAAAATATTACAAAGTTATAGTTAAGGTTTCTTAGATAAAGTGTTATCTAAGATATGGTAGACATGACATGTCCATGACTTACCTTTTGTCACCAACTAAAGTTGGCAATTGTACTAATTGATAAATGTGAACAGTGGAATAAAGTATGGTCAACTATATGGGTTTTACAGAAAACGTCATGCACTATATCAGAGGTCTTCAGCGGAGTGTCAGAGGGACCATACTTATGTCCATCGGTTCATAGCAACTACTTCCAAAGGTTAAAAGGCTTCACTTGTACTTCGGAAGTAGATACTTTTTCGCAGGCTTCCTTAGGACTTCATACTTCGGAAGTTGTAGTCTTCATTTCTTCTAAGTGTTGAAGCTTCGGAAGAGCAGAGACTTTGGCTTCGGAAGTTGGAGTTTTCCTTCGGAAGTTGATCTTGCACTTGACTTCGGAAGACCTCCATTTGTCTTTGGAAGTTCCACTCTTAGCTTAGGAAGTCCTTTATTAGTTGTACCAAAAATAGTCTAAGTCTTTGGTTTTGATTGCCCCAGCCTTTCTAGATCTAACAAGAAGGAATATACAACATCTTCTTTAAACCATTATCCTTGTGTTGTTTGTTTTTGTTTTGTCTCATACTTGCATGTGTTCTAAGTATCAAACCATATAGTTTGCAGTTCCCTATTTGATCTGTTAAGTGTTCTAAAACACTCTCCACGTTGTGTGTTGTGTTTTAAGTGATCATCTCTTAAATGGTCATGCATTATTGTATTGAGTGGGGTAATGGGTGTTAGGACTGTGTACGTACGGAGTACTAACTGATTATGCGTGAAACCCGATCAAATAGTGTGGAATCCTATTTGATTGGCTATCCAATCAGTGAGAATGCAATCCCGATCAATATAAAGATTAAAGAAAAGTTAAGAACGAGTAGAAGATGATCAGATGCGAACTACGAACTTGGAATAGGGTTTTTGGACGCTCTGGACGGCTAGGTTACGAGTATGTGTCAAAATTCTTCAAGTGTCTTGTTTTCCACGAATTAGGTGGTATTTATAGGTTATGGGTTTCCAATCGTACAACTAAACCATTAGCATGGTTTAGTCATGCGACTGAATCATGCGATTGATCCATACGCACGACTGAAGGTTCAGTCGTGCGACTGAGTCAATCTTATGTCTCAATTGTGCGACTGATCCAGTCTCCTAGTTCAGTCGTGCGATTGGTCCATTAGCATGATGTATTCATGCGTATGGTGCATTAGTATGGTCCATTCGCATGAATACTCATACGACTAAGTTTGAACACATTTTCAATTCCCTCCGAAATAAATTGGAAAGAAGAAAGAAGGCGCTCCATCATTATTGACTAAGAACTATGCACAACAACCTCAAACCTATATAGTAAGTTCATTATACTTTAACACATAATAATACTATGAAATATTAAACATTATAAGCATCAACCACAATTATATTTCATTTAACCAATTCTTTACATATGTGTAAGACATGAAAGACATTTACATTAAGCACATAAACTAGAGACATATGTATCAACAGTTTGTTGCTTGATAATGATAAAGATTTAACAAGAAAAAATGATAAGCTTAAGTTAAATGAGTCATTTATAAAAATTTTATTTTGAAACAAATATTTAAATAAATACTTTGACTAAAACAGTCACTCTTGCTAAGTTTGAAACAAGTAAACTTCTATCAAAACTTGATAAACGGACAATTTCAAGAATGAAACACGACGATTTGTGTAAGTCATAGTGGGGGGATAGGATTAAAACGAGTTTGGGTTATAAAATGCTTCGGTTTATCCTCCTCCCAGTACTTACTATTATTCACATATGCTATTTCCACACCCTTCAAATGATTTCATTCAAACAGATACCAACAATCTGTCTACATGTTTAGAAGGTGTTAATCCTAAGGATGTGTTGGAGGAGTATGGTTATGGACCGACGAGTGGACTTGGATGTAATAGTTTTAGTACACCGTTCTAGATCATAGTTCTACTTTAAGTAATTTTTTGTTTCTCAAAAGTCTATATCAGACATTAACTCTGTGTGTTCAAGTGGTTATTCCATTTCTTTATCAAATTATTTTAGATGTAATGATGATGTTTCAAATACTTATGTGAATGAGGTTGTGAATGAATTTGTTATCATTTGTAAAGATAAAACAAAAAGAAACTTCTTTGAAAAATTCTTTTCTCATTCCATTTCATCATTTATCCCATTTAACATTTCACAATCTAATGAACAGGTAATATCATCTTCTTGTGCTAGCACAAGTGGTAGAAGTACCACATGTATTTCAACAGATGATGCATCAACATTGGTACATAATCATTATTTAAAATATAAAGTCAGAACCAGATTAATGTATGAGACCAATAGTGATAATGTATCTAGTTTATCTGAGTGCGATGAGAAAATATGTATAGATAAAATCCTTGATTTGTTGCATAATAGACCTATATTTAAATCCCATTGCTTTAGATGCGGTAAAGATTGTGATGTAATTAAAAATTGTCCTAAGCTTCATCACCGACATGTTCATAGGAATTCTTTTGGCAGTAGATTAACTCATATTGTTAATAGTTTCTTTTGTAAAAAATCTTCTCTCTCTAAACCAAAAGTTTTCCAAACTTGGTTTCCTATTTCTACCGGTTAAATTGATCACTCCATTTTTGCAGGAGTCATCTACTAAAGCTGTAAATAGTTTTTGGCATGTTGATAGCGGATGCTCTAGACATATGACAGGGTTGAAAGGTTTATTGAAAAATTATCATATCATCAATGGAGGGTATGTAGCATTTGCTGGTGACAAGAAATGTGGTAAGATGACTCAACAAGGCGAGGTATCAAATGGAAATCTCACTTTGAAGAAAGTCAATTTTATGCCAGATCTTGCATTCAATATATTGAGTGTCTCTCAGATCTATGATAAAGACATTCTGATTTTATTTCTCTCAAATGAATGCTTATTTATGAAATACAAGTTTAATATTTCTGACGAGATGGTGCTCATCTGAGCCCCGAGAAAGAATGACACCTATCTTCTTGATATAGGATCTAAAGGATCAACTTCCACTATCACCTGCCTTCTATCTAAAGCTTCATCTTCTGAATCATTTTTGTGGCATCGTAGATTGTATCATGTTAATTTCAAAAATATCAACAAATTGATTAAATCAATCTTGTTAGGGGATTACCATTAAAACACTTTTATGTTGTTAAGAAATGAATGGCTTGTGGCAAAGGAAAACAACATAAGAAACCTCATAAACCAAAACTTGAAAATAGTATTTCAAGTCCCTTTGAGTTGTTGCATACTAATTTGTTTGGCCCATTCAGTTTAAAGTTAATTGCTAAGATATCTTTTTGCCTTGTAGTTACAATTGATTTCTCTAGGTATTCGTGGGTGAGATTTTTAGCTCGTAAAGGAAAAGCTGCGGAGGAGTTGTTGAAGTCAATTCTATCAATCAAAAGGATAAGAAACGTTTTGACTTGGATTATCCCTTTGACATTTTGGCCTTAACAAAGTTACATGTCCTTTTCAAAATAGATTGAGAGCGTAATGTCTTTGTTTTGATATTTTTCAAAAAAATTCCATGTTCCTCTTCTCTGTATGCTCAATAGTGCTACTTGCTAACTCTATTTGTGTCAAAGAAGATCCATTTTGTATACCATTTTACGTGCTTATCTCCTCTTCTATGTGTGAACATTGATCTCGAGTGATGATCTCCTCCGTTATATGTAAGTATAGACCTGAAGCTTTCACCAACATGTTCTGATAATCTTCTTTATTATACGTAAATATAGACCTAAAGCTCTCATTATATAAGATGAAATGATCATATCCTTTGTTATACGTGAGTATAGACTTGGAGCTCAAATCATTTGAAAATTAAATTTCTGTGCTTCTTATGAAATGATCTTTGTGTTGCTCTCCATTGGAAAATCAAGCATAGTTAATTATATAATTTAATATATCATGAGCACATGAGGAGTTTCTTTGCCAAATGTCAGTGGGTACCGAGTCACTTAAGTCTTCTCTAAAATAACCGCAAAAACATGATAATAGAAGCCGAAGTTTACTAGTTGAAAAGAAGAATGCAAGGGTTTAAAAGGACACTATATCATCAATCCCGCCAAACTCTGATTTTATGAAAAAACTCTTTAGTTTATCATGTTTCAATATCCTTTTAACTTTCTTTATTATTTTTACCTTTATTTATTTAATATTCCTTCTTTTTTCTTAAATTTCTTTGTGAAATATTGATAGATCTTGTAAGGCGATTTTTATATTTATAATAAATTTCACCTTATTTACTTTTGTTTGAAATTGTATTATAAATAATAAATTAAATATTATAAGAAAATAAAAATACTAAGTTTTGGATTCCAGCGAAACTATTATTTCACTAGTAGTTTCACCTAGTGAAACTGTAGATTCGCAAGTACTTTCGCTCATGTTAGAGCCATTTTGATCTAAATCTTTACCGAGGGAAACTACAGTTTCATAAACAGCGAAACTATGGGCTATATGATGGTTAATACGAAATTATATGCTCATTTTCGCACGACCCATTATACTTTCGACTTCGACCCCTAATTCGATCCTCCTGAACCTAATCAAATATTCTCGGATTTTGCACATTTTGGATGTTATTTTAAGACTAAGGTGGGTATTTCGAACATAATTCTCCGTATTAATGTGGTTTCTTCCGCAGTTAAAGCATATATTGATTATGTCGGCTGAATAGCGTTACAGATTTATACTGCGGAACTATTTATGTCTTCTGCGAAAATAAACGAAAGTTCAATGTTTTTAGTGAAACTTAAGGTTATGCTGTCCATGTGAACTTGATTGTTTTGCTCGCTAGAATTCAGTTTCGGCATGCTGAAATTAGTCTTTCGGCAGCCCGAAACTACAAGTGACTATCTGATGAAATTATACTTTCGCTTGTTGAAACTAGAGTTTCAGCCAGCGAAACTACAGTTTCGTCTTGCGAAACTAATTATGTTTTACTTTATTTTTATTTTTTTAATTGTCTTTCAATATTATTTATCTTATTACATCATTCTAATGTATTTTATCTACCTCTTTTCAGATAGATGGCTTACTTGAAATTCGACAAGAGGAATAACATTACTGCTATCTTGGATAATCAGAATCCAAAAGCTGTTGGATTCAGAGATTGTATTTGTTGGCTAAGGAACTCGACTGTTGCTTATTCCATTTCTCATTCACCGATGATATACGATCTTCACATCAGAGACTTTTAGAGAACAACTAAGTATGATATGAGGGCTAATCCTTAGAGGACTGTAGCTAGAGTTTTGGAGAATGATATTTCGATCACTATGGAGGGTATTGCTCGTGTATTGAAACTCGAAGAGGATTATGGAGAGGAGGTTGTTTTATCTTATCATGAGGTATTTGAGGCCTTTAGAAGTATTGGGTATGAGGTCCTCATTTTGGGACTAGGAAAAAGATTAAGAAATCTTTCCTATCCTAGGTTTATTATGGACCACAGGAAGGGAGGTTCAGATGGGTTATATCTAGATTGGGCTAAGGTTATGATTTTTTTCTGCAAATGGTAAAAGGCCAATATAGCTAAGATTATATTTTATTGTATGGCTAAGAATGTTTTGGCATTAAAGAAATTTAAGTGGTTGCTTTATCCTAGATTTATTCAGATGATGATAGAGGATTTTATCCCCAATGTACCACATCATGGAAAGATAAAGAGGCTTGTACAGATAAATTCATGGATATTTGCTAATTGCTCGGTATTCAGGCATGACTTTAGTGGAAGGATCAATAATCTATGGGAGAATATGTATCTAGCCGAAAGGTGGAACTACATAAGGAGGGTCATAGAATCTGCGAACAAGCATGCTATAGAAATTAGGGAGAAACAGGTTGAGTCGGTAAAGAAAAAAAAGAGGTACGCCAAGGAGAGGGATTATGAATTTGAGGAAGATTTTGACGAGGTTGAGGAGACTTTGAAATTGAGAAGGAGAAAAGATCGAAGAAGAAGGTAGATCGGGGTGAGGGAGAAAGGATGAATGAGAGGAGATCCAAACATAAACACCAAGCCTTTACTGAGCCCCAAAAGAGATATGACATGGTAAACTTAGATGAAGATGTGAACTGAAATCTTAACACTTTACTAGCAAATGAGTGAAGTATGATCAACACCAAGCTAATGAATCAGGATTTGAGGGAGAATAAGAAGGATTAGATGATGTAGAGCATAACTAAAATAATGGTTGATCTACAGGCAATGATAAAGAGATTACTAAGTGAAGTGAATGAGCTAAAAGCTTTTGTCGGCCTGCCTAATCAGCTAAAGTTAGATGATCTCATAGACACTTCAAGATACTCATTTTTAAATGTGAGAATCTCATCTAAGGAAGGAGAGGGCACTAGTGGTGCAGGTGTTACAACAATAGGAGGTTCAAGTGAAAAGTACGTTGGTGTGAGTAAGACTAAGGCTGGTAGGGAAGGCGGTGAGGAAATGTGGAGGATGTGGTTGAGGCAGGATTTATAGACTTAGGGTTGAACATAGATATTGATCTGGTTGGTGAGGAGGTGGTGAAAGACATAGCTGTTAAAGTTGGTAAGAAATATGTTGAGACAAATCTGGTGGATGAGGAAGAGATTGAGGAGCAACTCGTATACTATGATTCAGAGCCGGAATTCTATGAGGTGGATGAGCATCCCTTGACATACGTAGCCAAGAAGGGCTCTACTAAAGGAGATGTGTTTGAGTTGGAGAAGGAAGATTGGTTTGTGAAATAAAGAGGACTAGAAGAGTTGACCTACTATTTTATTCATTCAGGTGTCAAACAGAAAATAATTAGAGAAAAGGATTATCAGTTGAAAATACAATGCAAATCTGAAGATGTTTATGATTAAAAGGAAGGGAGGTAGGATTTCTTACTTGCACAAAAGTAAAGCTTTCAAAACCTTTCCTAAATGGGATCTAAGAAGATTGGCCAAATACCTTTGATAGACTCTCAGTTGAGTGAAAAAGCTAAACTACTAGAAGAAGAGATAAAGCAAGGGTAAAATGATAATTTTGAGATGTTTGGTTTCATAAAGGCTAAGAGGAAGAGGTCAAATAAAGACAAGGATTAGGAGATGGGTAAAGGAATAATTGTGCTAAGGGTAAAGCCCCCAAAGATAGTTAGTAGGGTAAGACTGCCTGATCCTCTCCTACCCAGACTACAAAAGTTTGAGAAATGGTTCTATGATAAAAACACCGGGGAGGTGGTGATAAGGGTGAAGGATGGAGCTAAAATCAAATTGTTTGATCCAATGGAGGTGTTTTCCTTTTATGATGAAGATTTGCTGATACTTTGTGAGAATCACATCAATGCAAAAGCTAGGGCTAAAACGAGAAAAAAGGCAAGCCTGTTTATGGAGGTTGCCAACAAGGCTCATGGGGTGAGGGCATAGGGGAGAGAGCTAGCAGACAAAATCTTTCAAGCTGATGAAGTTAGGATTGTTGTGTAGGATCTTGCAAAGCAATTTGAATGAGCAAGTGCACATGGTGAGGAAGTTGGTACTACAGGAGCTGAAGAAGAGATTACAACTAAGGCTGGAGAGGATTCTGAAGCAGATGATGTTGAACAAGATGTTTCAGTGGGTGAGGTCCAACCTAGGGGGAGTATTTAAGATCTAGATTAGGTTGGACTCACCTTAGATTAGTGTTTATATTATGTTTAATTGTAATAGGACATATGTTAGATTACTTTAATTGTATTATGTGTTTTGAGTATTTTGATGCCTAGCAAAACTATGAGCGAAACTATACTTTTGCTCATAGTCAACAAGCCTAGTATACTCGATGAAACTGTGTTTCATCGGCCGACGAAACTGGCCTTGGGACAAAACCGTGTTTCATTATCCAATGAAACTGTCAGCGAAACTGTCAACGAAATTGTTAGTGAAACAAGGTTTACTATATATTGAATTGTTTCCATCATTGTAGGTCAATCTTGCAAAACCCTAATATGAAAAAGTTGTGTTTGTGTGGCTGGAATTCAATAGAAATCAAATTGCGCCTTTTGTTCTTTGTTTGTGTTTGCTTTGTTTTCATTATTATTGAACACATTCGATTCTACATAATCATTGTGTGATATGATGAATGTTTGTTAGTGATTTTGGATCATTTGGTCAATCAATTGTACTATTACTCGATCATATGGACTAACATGTTGCTTGTTCTTGTTCTATCTCATACTTGCTTGTGTTCTAACTATCAAACCATATTGTTTCCATTTCCCTATTTGATCTGTTAAGTGTTTCATACAATCTTCTCATTATGTGTTGTGTTGTTAGTGACTATCCCTTAAACGGTTTTGCATACAATTTATTGATATTGTTTAGTTTGTGTAGTATAAAACCCTCTACTATATGCTTGTTAAGCCACTTGTGTATCTACTGATTGTAACCTGTTGTACTTAATTTTGATTAATCAAGTGTATACTTTGAAAGAACAACATGTGCACTTATCTTTACTCAAAACATTTGCGTTTGTTAGTAAGTAGTTAACTTAGATTTCGTATTCGTTAAATACTAAACACATAGAGAAGTCTTGTTAATCAATAACCTAATCCAACAAGTGTCAAAACTAGGATCTTGATTGAAGTGGCCTTTCAACAAATCACTTGTTTTTCTTTTGATCACACCATCAAATACCAAACTCCTTCATACCCATCCATCCTTACAAAATGATTATTCTAGCCATCTCAAATAACACCGAATGACTATGTTACTTTGAAAATGTCCATATGGTTACTGGTGAAGGTAGAGTTATGATTCCCAAAGATCCCAAAAAGTACTTAGATGAAGATCTGAAGAAGATGGATGTGGATTTAAAGGCTCTATGGCTGATCGGAGTGATCATACCAAACAACATTATCCATGGCTTTAAGAAATTCACAACTTCTTACAATTTTTAGGAAGCATTGAAGGCCAGATTTGTAGGAACTAAAGACATGAAGGAGAACAAAAGAGATGTCTTGAAGCAAAGTTTAAAAACATTGGTTTCATAAGGGGAGAAACCATGACTATTACATATCTTAAGTATGTTAAACTATTAGACTCTCTAAATGAAGCTGGAGTGATGATGAAGAATAGTGATGTTCTTAGAAAGTTCTTAAGGTCCCTACCTAATAAATGGACATTTTACACCGTGTCCATTAGAAGAACTACGAATCTAAAGACAATGACTCTTAAGAAGTTAGATGGCATCCTGAGTGCCTATCAAATGGAAATGGATCCAGATGAAGAATCACTCGATAGATCTTCAAATCCCTCAACGTCATCAACTCCTATGGCATGTATTTATGAACATTTTCACTCCTACTCCCACTCCATACCTACCAAATTCCTATGGTGACTCATTAAGTACTGATGATCACCTACCTTGAATCACCAACTATTGAATCTCAACCCTCATCATCTTTTAGTAGATGGAATCAATAGACCTCACTATCCTTTAGACCAATCTACTATTCAAATTTAGCCTTTATGTATGAAAAAACTAACTTCTTTCAACTCTCTCAAGAAGATCTGGAATGCATTCATCTAGATGATCTTAAGGAGATCGACAACAACTATCAGATAGCCATGATCTCCTTCATGGCTAAGTAGTTTCAAAAGAGAACTTGAAGAAATTTCATGAGGTAGATAAAATCAGGTTTTAGGTTTGACAATGGCAAAGTGAAGTGTTTCAACTTTAACCAGCTGGGACACTTTGCCAAAGAATGCAAAGCATCTAAGTCTAACACATCTTTCCTAAGCTCATCAAACTTCAATAAACCCTTAACTTATCAAAGTCCCTCTACTTCTACAAACTAAAAACATACATCAACTACCTCAGGAGAAGATGCGATTGATTTGAGCTTCAAAGTAGAAGACGTCACTCCCGTCAACAATGCACTGATGGCTAGAAGCTCAACCTCCTCACCTCAGGTAACTTCTGAACCTTAATCTACACTTGAGTGCAGTGCTAAGGTAAACATGTACTGATGTCACAATTTTGATCTCATAAAGAATGTTGAATAAATCAGTCTTCTTAAAATTAATTTTATGAAAAATGATCAAGGTCAAAAGAAGAAATATAATTGAGCTAGAAAAGATTGTTTCACAACTAAAACATGAACAAACCAACTTGGATACCTAAATTAATAACCTCTTCATGAGAATAAAATCAACACAATATGATTTAGCTATAGCTAAAACATATGCTGATAAACACAATTTTTAAAGTGAAAAGTTCTAAAAGTTTCATCAAACCAAGAAAGGTTTAGGGTATAATACTATGGAACCACCGATGATATATACTCCCACGTATACCCTTAAACGCAACCTAAAGACAAAGAAGCAAGTATCTGTCGATCCAATCTGTATAAGAACATCTTCTAAAGAATTAGGAACAACAAAGAAGGAAGATAAAGATGGAGTAGTTGAAGAAGTAAATAAAGAGAAAGAGAAGACATAATAGGAAGAGGAACAGAGGGAGAAGAGGTGGGAAGAACTCAAAGCTAAGGAAAAGAAAGGTGTGATTTGAAAGGTGGAGTTTGTCAAATAAAATACATCTTCCAAGTCAACAAACTAACTGTTGAGTCAAACCCCTTTGTCAAAAAAAGCTTCAATCAAAGCACAGTTGCAACAAGAAGACTCATAACACAAGCTATTATGTAGGAACCTCAAACTCTTCAGAAGTAAGACCCTTACCATATGTTCAAAGGTCTGCTTCTGAAGGAGTAAAGATCCACAACAAGAGGTTTCCAAGGAAGAAGATTAATCTAACCACCTATGTTGATCATAAGATAAACAAAAAGATGGGTGGAACTAAGGGAATTCACCTGATGAGAACTTTAGAAAAGAAGGTGAAAACAGAAGATTTCATTGATCATGAGCTAATAAAAAGTGGTAAAAACGTAGGAGATGTAGAAGGAGCTACAAGAGACTAGGTAAAAGATCAAGTCAACTAAGAAGTAGATGAAGATTACATGCCCAATGTGTGGGACGATAATCACTTTACAAAAGACTATCAATACAATCCCCTAACATAGTCCATTAACCATCCAAACCAGCCTAGACCCTTAAAGAAGTCTACAGCTGGCAATCAACCATCAAAAGGAAAAAATGGTAATCATAATCTGTTTAGAAGCCAAACCCTCAGGTGTTGATTCCAATAGAAAGTCAGCACCCTTGAAGGATTTACTAAACATATCAGTATCTGCAAGCTGAAAGAAAAAGAAGACTTTTGAGAAATCATCACTATCTCCAAAAGCTTCAAAGGGTCATCACAAGAAGGATGATGTCAAAGAATCAGGAAAAGTCAAAAGGAAAGCTAGAAAGTAAAGGCATTTGTTAAATCCTTAGATGACCTAAAACCAAAAACCATCCCATCAGCATTTACCCTTTAAAAATATTATTGAAAACTAGAAGGCCAAAGACTACACAAGCTTGGGTCCCCATTCACCACTAACTAATTCATTTATGTGCAGGAACATCCGCATACCAAAACTAACTTTTGGATAGTGAATAGTGGATACTACCGACACATGATAGGTGACAGATCACGCCAGCTGAATTTTGAATCATATGATGATTAATTTTGTTACCTTTGAAAGTGATACAAAAAGAGGATACATTAGTAGAAGGGGACAATCAACAATGAAAAGATAAACTTTGATAAGGTGAACTATGTGAAGTAGTTGAATTATAATCTGCTTAGTGTTGAAATAGAACACTTATTCAGGCTGCAAGGACCATGTTATCTCAATCAAAACTTCCTATAATTTTGTTGGCTAAAGTAGTTAGCACTACATGCTATGTTTAGATTAGGGTGTTTGTAGTCAAGATAAATAGATAAACCTCTTATGAATTATGACATAAGAGAAGACCATTCATAGGCTTCTTTAGACCTTTTGGATGTCCATGCGCCCATCTAAATTTTAAAGATCATTATCCAAATTTTCTGAGATATACATAGAGGATTCTATATAGGATACACATCACAAGATAATGTTTATAGAGTACACAATAAATTTGATCATACTATTGAGGAATCTAAACATGTCATATTTAATGAAAATTCCTCAAATAGTGATGGAAACAGTCCAAGTTGGATGTTTTATATAAATGGATTCATAAATGCATTTAACCATTGAGAATGTTTCTGAATACTCACCCACCAGGTCACTAGGCATACAAGTCCCAAGTGTTGAAGACTAAAAAGTTGATCTACTTTATATTCTCAATCATAATAAGTTATCTACTGATATTGTTCAGCCATATTTAGTAGAAGAATATGCTAGTACCACAAACAATGTGGGCTAACCATCACTTGCTCATGATGACTCATCAGATGAGATGTCTCATGATCATTAAGGTACTAGAAAATCTCTTAAAAAGGATCAAGGGTGACAAATGCCTAAGACGGAGTCAATTTGGTAGTTGATCCAGTCAATCCATCTGTCGAAATTATTGAAACAAACTACTCTAATTTATCTATCTTAATAACTCCAATTGATCCTAAGACTAAGAATTTATAAAGAGCACCTAGTTGACAATATAACTGGTAATGTTTATGCTAGTCAAGAAGTAGGGTGAATGAAGTAAACATCTATTTGTTTTCATGCTTCCTTTCTCAACCAGAACCAAGGAAAGTAGATCAAGTTTTAGGAGATAACAGTTGGATAGAAGCTATGCTAGAGGAGCTTCTTCAGTTTGGTAAACAGAAAGATTGAAACTATGTTCACTTTCTAAGGGGAAGAATTTAATAGGAAAAAAATAGGTGTTCAGAAACAAGAAAGATGACAGAGGCATTGTTATCAAGAACCAGGCTTGAAGAAATTAAATTTTTTCTAGCATTTGTTGCCTTGAAAGACTTCAATTTGTTTGAGATGGATGCCAAGAGTGCATTTCACTATGGTGAGAATGACAAAAAAGTTTATGTTTGCCAACCTCCTAGCTTAGAATATCCCAAGTATTGAGATCATGTATGCAAACTTAATAAAATCCTTTATGGTCTTCATCAAGTTCCTAGGAAATGATATGAGACACTCACTACCAATCTTCTGAAGAATAGATACACTAAGGATCTATAGACAAAACTATCTATATCTAGAAAGTTGATTTTTGATATTATTTTGGTACAAGTGAATATGGATAATATCATATTTGGGTCTACAAATGAGAAACTGTGTAAAGCCTTTAAAAGTCTCATGAGGATGAAGTTTGAGATGACCTCAATGAGAGAACTCACTTTCTTTCTAGGGTAGCAAGTAAATTAAACCTTTGATTGCATTTTCATAAATCAATTTAAGTATGCTCAACATATCTTAGTGAGATTTCAAAGTACTAATGCTAAGGCTACTAAAACCCCTATGTCTAAAATATGTTCATTAACTCCTGATCGTGAGACGGAAGCACTAGATAACTAGCACTAACGAGCCATCACTGGATATATCATGTACCTCATAGAGAGAAGAACAAATATCGTGTGATGCTTGTGCTCAATATTTCAAGCTGCTCCAAAAGTCTCACATGTAATGGCTATTAAGAGAATTTTGAATTATCTTAAAAGGGAACCTAAGTTGAGATTATAGTATCCTAAGAGTAATAACTTCAATCTCTATGGATAACTTCAATCTCACATAAAAATCTTATCAAAAGTACATCATTTTTTCCTCAATATTTCCCTTAAAATGATGAATATGCACTTAAAAATGTCAAATTGTGTTTTCAGGTGTTTAAAAGGGAAAAATGGACAAAAGAAGCATATTTGACAAAAAAATTGAAGTAATTCAAGCTTTGGAGTTGAAGCATGGGGTCGTGCCTCATTAAGCACGCCCCCATGCCTTGCCTGGAACACACCCCGTGCAAAATCAACACACCCCTGTGTTTGGACATCTGACAGGACAAAAAATATTGTTCCATAGAAAAGCATGATTCTGTGCCCCACCTCCAACATGGGGTCGTGCCCCATCAAGCACGAGGCCGTGCCCGACACACCCTACATGTACGAGCCGACCAACTTTTGTAAGCATTGTACTAGCACGGGGTCGTGCTTTAACACTCCAGAAAGCCTATAAATAGAGGCCTAGTTCACCATTTTGGCAAACTTTGGTGGGAGAGTTACTCTGTAGAATTCTCTCGGAATTGAGTATTCGAGACCATTTGGAGGCTCAGGAGGTACATACAATACTTGGAAGAAGCTTGGGATTGTCTAGACGTCATCCATTCTGGATCAATGGTTTGATTGTTCCATTTCACCGATGATTTCATATCTATCGTCTATGTTATCAGTTGTTATGTTCAAGCTCATTATGAGCTAAACTCTTATTATCATCCTAATTGGATGAACCTTATATAATTTATGATGAACTAATGGTGTGATATATATTATCTTAATGTCATGGTAGTCTTGGGAAAACTTTTGATGGGTAGCATCTACATTTGAATGGAAAGTTATAACCTTATGGGTTGTGATTGTGATTATCATACACGGTTAAAAAACGTATGATCAACTTTTATTCGTGAAACCGGTCTTCATAATAAATCTATGGCTAATGAACTAGAAATGGTTATTAGAAATAATATCACCTTAACTTTTTGATCATTTGTGGGTTCCCATTTATTAGTCTGAGAATCTACAGTAATTGTTACGGTTTTCTAAAACTAATAGTATGTTAGGAAGGAACCTGATCAACTCTCTTTTTAACATTAAGTTACGTTTTCAGAAATCATATGTCAAATAGGTCACAAAAATTTACCTACTTTACTAGGGCTTTGATCTAAGCAGTATACCAGACTAACGTGATCCTAGTCACTACAGAGCAGATAGACGATAAATCGTGCCACCTCATTTTTATGATCATTAACATAATTACATTAATCCATATCTTTAATCACACCACCAATGTATCAAAGTATAATACGTGTAGTCTAATTAGGATGAAAACCCTTATTCCCTGGTTTTAAATCAAAATGCTTCAATCTTAATTTACTTTATTTTTATTATATTTTTTAAACCCTAATCTTATCAATGCAACTCATCATTTTCTCAAACAAAAACCAAATCTGATAGTCAAATATTAAGGTTTTTCAGTAGGCTAGGTGTGTCCGCACATTGATACTTGGTTCTTACCATCACTATACTACCACACGATAGGTACACTTGCTTGCCTTTTTTGTGTGTGGTTTAGTATTAGTAATAACCAATTAAAACTAAATCCGTGTGAAAAACCTCTATAAAAATATATACATTCCGCACTGCATCAGATATACAAATAGTGACTATGGAGAATGAAATGTCAATGAGAGGTCCACCTCATGAGGATGTTGATATCTGGGGGGAAGATTAGTTTAGGGCAATGCAAAAACCAAACCTGTGTGTCTACATCAATTTCTGAAGTAGAGTATATTGTTGAATCTAACTGATGTGCTCAAGTGCTATGGATCCAAACTCAACGTAGGGATTATGGAGTAACATTAAAAAATATTCCAATTCACATTGACGACAACATTTCCATCTCAATCACCAGCAATCCAGTTCAACATTCAAAGACAACACACACTAACATTAGGTATCATTTCGTTAGAGATTGTGTAGAAAAGAAAATCACTAAATTAATCAAGGTCCATACAAATAAACAATATGCAGATCTTTTCACAAGTGCATTTGATGAGACAAGGTTTTAAAATGTTGTAGATATAATTGGGTTGATAACTTTTAATAATTAAATGATTCACATAATAAAATCTAGTAAAGTTTGTGAAAAATGCTTTGTTGATAAAACAAAATAGGTAAAACTAGGCATCTGCCAATTATCGCAATTCAACACATCTATCTTAAAAGATCCGTTAGGACCCACTTTTATCTACCAATACATAGTGGCACCATTATAGTTTCTTGTAAGGACTGTTCCATCATCAAAAGTACCATTTTAAAATATGACTATTATATATTATCCACAAACTATAAAGCTGAACCTTTTCCACCATTGTCATCTTCAACCTTCATCTAAACGCAAAATCATTCAAAAAACTTCATATCTATTAAAACCAACCAAAATTCAAAATCAAAATCATTCCATGGGTACTCAAAAACTTAAGTTTAAATTGAATCAAAATATCACCACATCACTTGAACCCATTGGTGATCCAATCTACGATTCATTTCTTCATTTCCTATGCAATAGCAACTTTGTATATACAATTTTTGTAGACCCAATGATTTATGAGTAACATATTTGGCAATTTCATACTACATGTTCTATTCAAAGAGAAAATGGAACAAAAGTCATTACCATGACGGTGTAAGGATTGAAGATCACTATCTCTTGTGCAAAGATATTACATCATCTAAAATTGAATGATACAAATGATTAATCTTTATTCTCCAATGAAATGGTGAGTGCCACTTTCATAGAGATAGGATATGATAGATCATTACCAACATTCACCTTCTCCAAATCTATGATATATCATAATTGGATATTTATCCTTCATATCTTCTTACATTGCTTATCAAACAAGTTTGGAGGATGGGATCAAGTACCATTAGATTTAGCAAGGGTTATGCATGGGATTTTTAAACAGTAGATTTATAACTTCTCAAACCTCATATGTCAAAACCTTTCTAAGAATGTAACTAGTGCTGAAACATTTAAGTTTCTAATGTACCCTAAATTCTTTAAACTAATTTTAAATAAAGAATTAGGAAACAAACTTAAAAATGAAGGAAACATGCCTTCGGAACTTTAAACAAAACTATTTTTTTAAAAGTTCAAGGCTACTCCAAAATATTATTCTAGGAAGGTCACTCCCGTGTTCACACATATGCTTGAGGTCACTGAGCGTTAGGATGGTAGCACGGAAACACCCTTTATTGCTGATCCCACACCCTCTACTTCAATGCCCAAAGTGTACAAAAACAAATGAACCTCTACATCTTCTCAAAAGAACATGCACACCCTCAAATTACCTCTTCTCAAAAAGGCAAGCCTGGATACAAGGATCCTAGGTAAGTCAAATGTGTCAACCATACCAAAGAGTCCTGACACTTTATGAAAAAAACCAAAAAGGGATACCCATATTGCAATTCAACACATCTTCCTTTTTCTAAGCAGACCTAAACCTAAACCAAAAAGGGATACCCAAAAAGGGATACCCATATGAAGGTTTATCTTCCTTTTTCTAAGTAGACCTAAACCAAACCTATCAGGCTCAATTAGAGTCCTGACACTTTATGAAAAAAACCAAAAAGGGATACCCATATTGCTGATATCACTTCTGAGGATAAGTCTTTTTAGGAACTGGTTCAAATCCCATGCTATTATACTTAGCTACTCAATCACCCATATGCATCTCTAGTACCCAGGATGAAGATGTTCCCACTACACTTCAGCATGACCCACTATGTCCCCTTCCCATACACTACAAACAGTGGGGATGGATATGGTTAAGGAAACATCTAACCCATATCCTCTATCCTAAGATATTGATCATACAGACGAAAGGATCAATGTGGAAGAGGTTGTCTCTACCACTAATTAATCAATTGATCAACAAGATAGAGACAACATACTTAAGATCTAAACCATGTAACTCACCTTGAGAATGTCTCTAAAATGCCAAAAACCATATCTGGTGATAAGGATGAAGAGGCTTGGCTTAAGACCTTATCTCTCAAGGATTCCATAACTATGGATGAGGGAAGCATGAAACATATATAGAAATTGATGGCCCGTAACCATAATCTTGCACAAAGATAATCTATCTTACAAGCAAAGAATGCAAGACTTCAAGGTTATGCGGAAAGAGCAGCAATTCTTGAATTTGAGAACTATCTACTAAAGATAGAGACCTTGAATTTGAGGCTCAACTCAGGACTCTCCAGGACAAACCTACACAGGTTACTTCTCTTGAACAACAAGTCACAACTCTTTAGCAGACAACTGCTTGGGAAAGAGACCTTGAACATAAGGTTGAATCCTATAAGAAACAATTATGTTTGAATAATCCATCATACTGAGCTTGTAAGTATCAACACCACAACCTTCCTCTGACCATTTAGTGTCATCTAGATTTTCATTTGATGCTACCAAAAAAGGAGAAGATGAACCCAAAGAAGCTGAGGATATTCTTTAGGGATTGGCTGATCAAGTTGTACAAGTTGCACGTCCAATCTCCTTATCTTCTAAATGGAGTGAAGATTATGAGCCTTTATCTAAAGTAAGGCCAAACTAAACAAGCTTCTAGATATGTATGGTTATGATTGCTCAAAAGAGAACATGACTGAAGGTAGAAGGGTGATGATGAGGATGAACCAAAAGCTTTAACTTGGGAAGAGAAGAATTGCTTCAATGAAAAGGTCTAACACTTTTTTTGTTGCTCTTTCTCAAAAGAAAAAGATCTAATGAATAACAATAAAGAGAGAGCTTATGCTAGTACTTGAAGCCTCTCCTAAGGCATCTACACTAAGAGTGCCATCGGTAGCTATAGAAGAGCTATGGAAATTAGTTTCTCATGCAACTACCAAATGTACTAGACAAAAGGCTTCTCGACAGATGAATAATCACAAAGAATGACTGTTTATAATAAATGTAGCCAAACAATGGAAAATGAAATGGAAAGGCATGGGGTGACTCATGTAGCAAAACAAACACAACATCATACACAACATAAGGGCACACCCAAGTCTAAATTCAAAAAATCAGATGAGGTAATATTTGGTCAATCGGATGTCGAAACCGAAACCCCAATTAACTTTGAGGTGATATGGAGATAGGTGACCCAAAAGTCATCATGGATGCTAAAAGAGCTCGGACAACTGTCGATGAAGCCAAGTCAGCTAGCGAGGCATTAGGTGTAAGTACTAGATCTTCTGTTGTCAGACCTACTTCAATCTCTTCGTCTAACAAAGGTAAGAGACCTATGACTGCTAATGAATAAGTTGAATTAGAGTTAGAAAAGAAAGGCTAGATTTTTGATGACTAAAAAGGTGGAGTTGTTCGCATGTAAGTTGAAAGAATTAAACTTCAATAAGGACATGGAATGGAGTATTATTGAGATAAAATCAAAACTAGTAGCTGCAACTCTTGCTGAAATGGAGAAATCAGTAGAGTTGGCTAGAATAAGGAGAGCTAAATCAAAGAGGAAGCAAGTACAAAAAGTCAAGGAAGTGTTTAGAGATAAGTAACCGATAAAGACATTCCTCAAATACTATGGCTTCTCTAGTAAACAACTAGGACCAATGAGTACGTCTACTCTTGATCTGAATATCCAAGAAATCTAAAGGAAGGTTGCAGCCGGAGAGCTCCCAAAGTTTGAAAAAGCTAGGAAGTAATGGGAAAGATAGCAAATCAGAACAAAGAAAACTATTCAAAGGTCTTCCCATCTGCCTATTGAGCTTACAACATCTATTGATTATGAATATACCACCTATGATGACAATTAGCAAATCTCCTCAATCCTTTCTAGAGATAATATTATGCCTAAGATAGTTGTAAAGGCAAGGTTTATTGACTCGGAAGTGGAGGAGAAGATAATCAAAGGAACCAAAGTTTTGGGTGTTGGGTATATCTCCTAGATGAAGAAATTTGTTGTCAACAGAGCAAATGGAGAGATCATGTACTATACCCACAAAAATGAATTACTTGATTTGCCCCTTGACATTTAAAAGCAAAGCGCTAAGTACGTTAACATTTTTGGTTGTAAGAAGGAGAAGTTCAAAATGCTACTACAAAAAGTAGTATCCTTAGTAAAAGCAAATACTAGTGAGAGAGTCAAGAAACTCCATGTTAGAACCCTTGAAAGATTAACATTTAGTCTTTTATTGTATATTTTATATTTTGTACTAGTATAGGGACTAGTTTTGTAAATTGTTAGTTCCTTAGTTTCTAGTATAAATAGCTTAGACTAGAGTAGAAAAAAAAGTTGTTAAGTTGTTGTTTTTGAATTGTTAACTGCTTTCTTACTCTTGTAATTGTTTTTGCTATATCAATGAACTGTGAATTTGTTGATATTGCTTGAATTGATTACAATTGTTTGTGTT
>BJCM01039946.1:0-12307 GCA_018326385.1 Flaveria bidentis | reverse complement strand
TATATATATATATATATATATATATATATTACATATTAAAAGTTATATTTAATTTAGGAGAGCCAACGAGCGAGCCACCCTTGGCTCGAACTCGGCTCGTTTACAAGGTGTAATAGTCAACTATTTTTTTGTAAACTTCCTTGTCAAAAGTTTACACATTTTGTATATTTTTGCCACTTAATTTGTGGCTGCTTCGTTAATAAAAATGTTATATGTTAAGAACGCAACAATTTGATAATGTGCATTTATCTAAGCCTCTTTTTATTCTATTTGTCATGCGCGCAACGCACGCCAAGGATACATTACTATAATTAATAAGAAATTAACGTTTTCTAAACTTATTGATAAGAAACTTTGATATATAGTTTAACCGAAACAAAAGTTAAGTTTGGCCGGCATTCACCATTGGTATTTTGTTTTCTCTAACAAAATATCAACATTTAAATCGATATCTTATGACAGTCAATTATGTACTCTCTCTTCAAGAACTTTGTCAACAACAGCCCATCTTCAACCACCAGCTCATCTTCAATAGTTCGCCTTTGATTTGAAACACCGTCAATTGCTCACATGGTTGTTAGTAAGATTTTATTTTATTTTGTTTGGTGATTTCAGGGCTTTTGACTCTCAATCTTTAGTATCCTCTTTCTTTGTATTATAACTACAAGAACTATATATCTATGTTACCTTTTATATATTTTCAATTTCAGATTTCTCAATATGTTAATCGAAACAAAAGTAACAAAATTCAACATGCTATTATCCTTACTCTTTGATTGTTTTTAAAGTGGATTTTTGGATACATACGTATAGAAGCTATCATGTAACAATAAACAAATAAATGGCTGCAATACAAAGTGTTGGAGGAGGAGATGGTTTTGATGTGTTCTTTTGTTTGCAGTTGTTATAACTTAGAATCACTTCGATGATGTTGAGTGTCTCCGGATTGTAATCATCTAGAAAAAGTAATACATAGATTAAAACAAGGGTCAAATAAGTATGTATATATACAGTTTTACTCGTCATTTTTGTTGCCTTTTGTATGAAACTTATGAACAATATTCATCTTGAATTGGTTTTCATAGCTTGCAGTGTCGATCCAACAAAAACACCCTAAGATGAATGCTACAAGTATGCCTAAAGCTCAACGATCGTCTTTGGATATAATCACCACACTTCCTCAAGCTATAATAGAAACTATTATATGCCATTTACCAATTGAAGATGCAGCAAGGACTAGTATCCTCTCGAAGCAATGGAGATACAAATGGACCAAAATCCCCAAACTTGTGTTTTTCCAATATACAGTGAAGGAAGATATGTATTGGTCTACTCAAAAGGCAATGTCTCTCAACAAACTTGCAAGGAGATACAAGGACATGAGTCGTAAACTTTTCTACGCTATACACCAAGTTTTGTTACAACGCCAGGGTCCAATACATGAGTTCACCCTTTCGATGAATGAAGCAGATTCTAGTTGTTTCGAAATCGATCAAATTATACTTCATTTGCCGAGAAACCATACACTCAAGAAACTAAAACTTGACTTTGCTGAACCCTCTTTCGCCTGGTTTTATAGTTTAACCTTATGTGTCTTCTCGCTGAATCACTTAACGGACCTACATCTTGAAAACTGTGAAGTCGATCTTAAACCAATATTCAATGGATTTGCTAGCTTAACAAGCTTAACCTTACAGAAAATAAGTATCTCCAGAGAAGCTCTTCTACATCTTTTATCGAATTGTCCATTACTTAAGAACTTGTGTGTAAGTTTGATCATACTTGTATATTCATTCTCATCATAAGCTTTCAAAACTTACATGACTATTTCAACTTTGCACAGCTTATGCTTGAAGAACATGCTATTGGTGATGCAAACCCCAACATATTGGAGCTATTCAAGTGTTTACCTGTGATTGAAAATTTGACTACATGGGTTTATGTCAATTCGGTAATATTTATCCACATTATATATCACTAAAGGAAAAAGTTTAAAACTATGGTTGTTAACTCATGTTTTGGCACATTGTTGAAGTAGTTAGATGCAGACTGTGTTCCAGAAGAGCTTCACACATCAATAAACCCCCTCAAATGCCTTTGTGTCGAAAAAATGAGTTTTGCTGACGAATATGGATTGAATTTTCTTGGCGTCTTGACCAAATGCTCTCCGCACTTGGAGAAAATTAAGCTAGAGGTAAATAGCATAAATCGATCTTGAATCCTATTTTTGTGATTTGGTTGCCACAGTTCAGTAACACGAGACTCTTGTTATAGATTGAAACAGATGATGATTATGAAGAATTAGACTCCGTCGAAAAATATTCAAGCATATTGAAAAAATATTCAGATGCTTGGTTGGAGCATTTGAATGAATTGGAGATTGTATGTTTCAGATGCTATGAACTTGAGGTGGTGCTTGTGAAGTTTATCTTAGCCAGATCACCCAATCTGAAGAAGGTGGTAATATTCATACCCTGGATGTTTGAAAGGGATGAAGAATTGGAGATGCTAAAAAACTCTATCACGTGCCCCGCGCCCCCCAAGTGCATCACCGATAGAATACATTTTTAAGACCCATAGTTGCTTCAAAGGCTTTGATGACAAAGACTAGATCACTTAACCTTGTCTAGAACTAATATTTAGGTTTATGAAGATAATCTTGTATTGTTAGTTACTTTTACTTTAAATTTACATGATGTTAAAGAGTCAAACATGTTTTTGGACTCAATTGGTTGTTGTAACAATAATGTGATCTTACTTAATTATACTTTCTTGTTCAAAAAAAATGCAACCCATTTTCAAATTTTAAGGATTGATCAAACAGTATCATAACAACTAAAACTTGAAAAGTGAAATTTGATCAAAAAAACCATTAAGGAATGACCTGACTTCTACCTTCATGTGTAGGTGAATCTCTCACATATTCCCTATTTGTTAAGTTTAATCAAATAAGCAGATTTCATAATCAATTCCTACTCTATTTATTTCAAATCATCATAAACACAATTTTTTTTTTCTAATCACACAAATGTTGAAGAACAAATCTAATCTATGGAGTGAATATGAAATTAAAACAAACACCGGATATGAACTTCATATGACTTGTCCCTATTTACAAATGCGATGAAGTAGAAGTGCTCTTATAAAGATATTTAAGGCATCAATTAGTTATGAAGTTCAATAAAGAAAAGACGAGTTTTATTTCCATATCTAAGCTAGGCCCTATATTTTTTTCATCACCTGTTCCTTTTTGGTTATTGTAATCTTTCATTATGTAGTTATGAAGTTCAATTAAGAAAAAACCAAAAATAATATTCACATGTCTAACCCTGGGTATTCATTCCATCATTTTTAGTTATTTTATTCTTTCATCATCTACTATTTTTCGTAAACATCCTGTACTTAAAGACAGTTTTTCACATCATTTTGGATGAAATTTTGTTTCATTGTTGTTGAGATTACTCTTTTCATATAGCAAAAAGAAAAAAAAAGAAGGAAGAACATGAACGAATACATGTAAACCCTATGTGAGATATGTTCATTTATAAGATTATCAATAAATTACATTAAATGTTTACTATGATTAAAAAAATAAGATAGTTACATATATTAAGTATCATGTATAATGAAAGTTACTGTAAATTAGGCATATCTGTTCAATCGAGGTCCTATGCCAAGAGTCCCACTAAACCAATTATTAATGAATCATATTGATTCACTTGCATGATCTCAATCTCCAAATAAAGCAGTTTGGTAATGTACCATGTGCTTCATTTGTTACAAAGTTTAGTCTATTGAAATTTTATTCATCTCAACAAATTTGAAAATGTTAACGTCAGGAATGTCCATTAATGCGTCATAAGAAAAGCGTGTTATAAAACAAACACATAATTATCAATGAGTTCTTTTGTAAAGAAAGTACATATAAGATACTACCTCTCATACGTATAATACACTTTGCTCGATAGGGTATAACGTAACCGCAGAACCTAAAAATCCAAGTCATCATCGGTTGCAGTAGAAAGCTTGCTCCAGTTAAGTACCGAAAATAATCATCAACTCGCAGCTCATAAAAGAATAAAATCCAGTTCAGGTTGGATGGTTACCATTAACCACATAGCAGGTTAACAATACTTTAGGCTCAACTTGTGACCCTTTGTGAATTCAACATAGGCAGCACAGTAGTGCATTAGGATTCAACCTGTGACCATTTGCACTACATACAAATTCTTTATAAAGGTTTATTTGGTATAGGATCAACTTTTGGGTTCTTTGTCACAACATTAATACAAATTCATTTAATCAATGTTATATCTTTATCATTGTATTTTACAGACCTAGCCCAATACACACATATTGATCATTTTCCAGTTTATCGACTAATTAGAATTCTAAAATCTAGAATACCGTTGTTAGTTCGGACTGCTATGCTTGAAGATCATGTAATTGTGCTTCTTTTGAGCTTATAATTCTTTTTATAATTTTTTAGGTTATCAAGTGGAAAGGTAAGTGTACGTGCTTCTTTTGAACCTTAATTTCATGGACATACAAAAGATTTCTATATTGATCACAACGGTGAAGACTCCACGTCAAAACATTTAAGGACTGAAGTCTTTCACACACATTGTTTGTTGGTTTCAGGCCCCAATTAAACACACAAAACACCCAAATTCACGTATGCAATATAATTTGGGTATGAGATAATTGCTTTCAAAGATACTTTATTCACTAACATCAAAGGCTTTAAATAGCCATACAAATCAACAGAAAACCCACTACTAAACCGTAAAATAAGCTAACAATAATTTCCCATGTGAGTTCACATAAGACTTGTTCAAAATAAAGACTCCAACTTTGACTCTAACAAATTAACTCAATGAGAGCATACCCATGACCCCATCTGATGTTTGGTGACCAATTTACTCACTAACTGGTGAACCAACGAACCAAATCCATATCTTGTCAAGGTTAACTCAACATTGCTTTGGTCAAAAGATGTTGGAAATTTATTGATAATATTAATATGGTTATTAATATTTAATCAATAAATTAATGTGTTGAACACAATCCTCAGCTTTTACATTTATGTTTTTTCTATTTTTGTAAATTTACCATTGTAAAAAAGATTGATAATCATTTATTTATATTCACTTGTATTAAGTATATTAATAAAATTATTTAAATTTTATTTTATATGAATAGTTCCTACAAAAAACTAATCATATTTTAAACTTTCTGCTAAACAAATTGAAAAAGTTAAGAAAAAATTAGTATTAAGATTACCTTCGGTTGAAGAAGATCCTACGATTGCAAATAAATTGTAGGCAAAATTTTTTTACCTAAACCAAGATTATTGTAATCCCTTGGATAAAAATGATGGCCCATATTTTTTATAAACACTATCCATAAAGCTTGTGTTTTAAATATAGTTACAATGAAAATCGTATTTAGACATGCCTAACATAGAATCATTTTTTGAAACTTAATCTTGATCACCTAGTTTACCTTTAAATTTGTATTTTCATACCATATAACCCAATTATATTCATATATGTTTTAGGCATATACTTTACTCGGTAATTTTGTTTTTAATAAAAACATACAATGTTAGTATGACGGTACAAGGTTTTTTCTAAGACATGAAACATCAAAATTTCATATAATCATAATTAATGATCATGACACTATAGTAACATAGTTGTCTTGAGCTCCAAATACTCATTCAAAAAACCAAGCACTACTTATTCTTAAAAAAGATTAAAAATACTATTTTATATAATACTATGTTATAAACCCGTGTATTACACGAATTAAATAATAAAAATCATGTGATTCATAAATGGAGAAATTATAAAAACTTCACTCATTCTATATCTTATTCGACATAATTTGTTTTTAGTAACAGAATGATATTTTTGGTTTTATGTCTTATTTTTTAAAAAACACATAAGTAGTTGTCTATGTAACACCGTTCATGTATATAAAAGGATGAGAAAATAGATACAATTGTTGAGATAAAAAATAACCAACTAAATATCACGACCAACCAAAGTTAAGGTAGCAACGGCATAATTTTTAGTAATTAACTACACTTTTGAAGCCAACAAGACTGCCTGGCCATGTCATCTTGGAGCAACACAACTAGAAGGCTCCAGGATGCTCCAGGATGTCCCACAAGAGACTAGCAAACATAGTATGATAGGCTGCTACAAAGAACTAACTAGTGCAGCCCTAAATAATCACATAAGTCTCTAGAAAGTGCAACATTATTCGGCCATGTAAAATACTTGGAATGATCACGGAAGAAGCTAGATGGTACCATGAATATATCTAGTCTTAGATATTCTAGTAGATGAATAAACTATGTATAAGATACAAAAGAATATAGAACATGTGCAACTGGTATAAATAGGATGACGGTGCCCACATTTGCACACACCCAAGTTTCTTGTATCATCAAATCCTAGTGCTTGTGTCCTACTAATACAAGCTTACTACTTATGTTGTAATCACACATCACAAGCATTTTACTTGCGTACTACAAATGTAACGTTCCCTTACTCGACTTCCGCTACGAAACCTATCCATACAAGATTAAAAAGGCTAACTTAGAACAGATCTAAGGGTCGCACGTGAACTAAACAAATCAGTCCATGAGAAGTAGTAAGAGTCGCATCGACTCATTGGGATGACATCTAATCCAAAAAAGTTTGTAGCTACAAGCATTGTTGGAGATGAGACCCGTGGACGGGAGGAGTGATAAGAGAACTCGAAGCATGTCAAAGGACTTGGTTGCAAGCATGGACAAAATAGTTGAAGATGTTGAGATAGCATTGTCTGAATTCAAAAACAAAATGGATTTATTCAAGGATAAAGTAGATATCTTCAAAACACACACCAATGACTTTTTACAACATGTTGAGTCAATAGACAATGATTTTATGGAAATAAGGAACGATCTCAAACTCGCCTTCTCACTAATGAAAAAAGAGATGTAAATGAGTTAGGGTAGCTCAAAGCTAACTTTGAAAGAGAGATCAAATACTTGCAAGGCGAACTAAGTGTTTGCAAGCGCGCACTAGCAACCGGGGGTGACAACATATTCCATGCCTCTACAAAGGTAAACATCCCCAAACCATAACCATTCGTTAGTAAATGAGATGCAAGGACTATGGATGACTTTCTTTGGGAGATGGAGCAATACTTTGAGGCCATAGACATTGTTGATGATCCCAAGAAGATCAAGACCGTGACTTTTTACCTAAAGGAAACTGCAACTTTATGATGGCCTAGAAAACACATTGAGATTGATAAAGGTACGTGCATCGTACAAACTTGGGCTGATTTTATAAATCAAATCAAGAAAAAAATTTATTTGGAAAAAACTAAACATGAAGCAAAGATTCAGCTTCGTAATCTAAAGCAAAAGGTAGCATTAATGACTAAGTCAAAGATTTCACTACCCTTAATCTAGAAATTCTAGACTTGTCACCAAAGGACTCTCTCGTATACTTTATCAATAGCTTACAAACATGGGGATGAATTGTGCTTAAACAAACAAATGTTCAAGACTTGTCCTCATCCATTGTTGTTGTTAAAAGTTTGATCGACCCTAATATAAGGCGAAGAAAAATTCATCGTTACGGAGGATAAGATAAAAAAAGGTACGGGAGCAAGACCCCTCAATAATGGCCAAAATCAAAATTGAAAAGAAGATAATTGAAGACCACCAAGGTACGGGAAGGAGGTACAAATTGTCAAAGGACGTCCCCTTTGCAATGAGCCACACAATGCGCAGGATGATGGCAAACCAATCAAACCCAACAATAATTGAAGGCAACATGAAGATAGAATCAAAAGGGCTTTGATTTGTAAACATGGAGATAAAAAGGTTAACTTGTGAAAGCATTGGTTGACACTTAAGCAAGCTACAACTTCATTTCACCTAAAGAGGCTCAAAGGCTTGTCTTGAGGATCGCCACATAAGAAGGATGGATCAAGGCCGGCTCAGGAAATACCAAGCCAATAGAAGGAACAATGTAGGACATAAAGACAAAGATCAGTAATGGACAGGCAAGTTGCACTTCTCAGTCGTTCCACTAGACGACTATGATATCATGCTATGGATGAATTTCTTTCAAAAAGCAAAATCCTACTCGGTAACATTCATAAACACCATATACATCAAGGGTGACTAGGTGCACACAGTTACCTTAGAGTCAAATACAAGGTGTCGAGGCAAAACCATCTCCATCCTGCATCTTAAAAGGACAACTCACAAGGCATGCAGGCAACACGATGAGACATTGTGGAGTTAGGTGGGGGAAGATGTCACAACCTACCAAAGTTCAGGTCGTTTCAGCAATTATGGGCACTTTTGAGGCCAACAAGGCTGTAGATGCATATGTACCTAGTTTACGGTTTTAATGTAATATGTCTGTCATGTCCTTAATGTAAATGAAATATGTGAGTTTGATGAAACAGTATATGTGATTGATGATCTTAATGTTGAATGTTTCAGTGTATGTTTGAATGTTTATTATTCATTAACGCATATTGAACTAATTATATAGGTTTGTGGTTTTTTGAATAAATCTTAGTAAAGTAATGATTGAGAAACATATTCAAACTTAGTTGTATGAAGTTCTCATGCGAATGGCCCATGCTAATGGACCATACGCATGATCAACTTCATACTAATGAACCAGTCGCACGACTGAACCAGGAGACTGGATCAGTCGCATGATTGTGACATGAGATTGACTCAGTCGCACGATTGAACACTCAGTCGTGCGAATGGATCAACCGCATGACTCAATCGTAACTGAACCATGCTAATGGTTCAGTCGCACGAATGAGAAACCCTAACCTATAAATACCACTTAATTCGTGAAAAAACATAACACTTCGAATACCTACGTACTAAATCATACCCTAGCCGTCCAGAGATTTCTAAGAACCTGTTCCAAGTTCATAGATCGCACTAGATCGATTACCAATCGTTTTTAACGTTTAGATTCAATCTACAATTGATTCTACGTGCGTTCTCACTGATTGGATCGCCGATCAAATAGGATTCCACACTATTTGAGTTGGTATACACGTATATCAGTTAGAACTTCATCCCGTACACGATCCTAACAAGTGGTATCAGAGCTTTGGCTCTTGATTTACGTGTGATTCAATCGTTTTGATATAAAAATTGTGTTTTTTCACTAAAAACGCAATCTTTGTGTGTCAAACGGTGTTTTAGACGTCTCTAGTTTATAAATTTAACGTTTTCCTGCATACGGCAATTAGGGTTAGTGAGAAATTCGTGTTTTTGCGTCCAGAATACCTTAAACCTTCGAATTCTCAAAATCCAGCAGCTTCAGTCGCACGATTGACTCAATCGCACGACTGAATTCATCTGCATCCCTCATACGCACGATTGGACTCATTCGTACCCCCATTCGTACGACTGGTCTGTCTAGTCGTATTGTTCATTCGCACCTGTCCATTCGCCCGATTGATTCATTCGCATTGGTTCATTCGCACGTTTGAGCCATTCGTATTGTTCAATTGCACGAGTTGGTCAATCGCACACCTTCATTCGCACAAGTAAAACAGTTTGGTCCAAAGTTTAAAGTTGATAGTAATGGAGGATCAATATTTAGCGTTCACCGCGGGGAGAGATTCAAGGATCTAGAATCTATTGCTTCTGGAAAATGAAGTGGGGAATCATAACAAACCTCCTAAGCTAATCACATTAGATGATTACCCACAGTGAAAGCAAAGATTTGAGATTTACTTGAATGGCGTAGATCCCAATCTGTGGGAGTCGATAGAGACAGGGTATAGCATGCCTATAGGTGCAGATGGAGTCAAACTTACATTAGGGGGCATGACTGATGGACAAAAGGTAAAGTACAATGCTGAGAAGAAAGTTTATGCCTTGCTAACTCAGTCAATTTCTAAGAACATCTTCCATCAATTTTCTGAGAACAAGCAAGCAAAGAAGCTGTTGGATGCATTGGAAAAGAGGTATGACGGAAATGCATCATTAAAAGCTCTAAAGGCTAAAGCGTTGAAGAAGGAGTTTGAAAACTTCTCGTCAATGGGAAAGGAGAGCTTGGACAATGTTATTGATCGGTTCTATCACTTAATGAGTGAGCTGCACACTCATGGAGTCACCACATCTATGGAAGACAAAGTATCAAACTTTGCAGATGGGTTTCCTGAGAAGTGGGTTTCCTTTGTCTCCAACCTCAGACAGAATGATATGCTAGCGAAGTTAGACATCAATGACTTCATTCTGAAGCTGAGAAAGGAGGAGTTGAGGATGAAGTACAGGGCATAAAAGTCTACTTATGATCAGAATCCAGCTTTGTACAACTCAACTCCACAAGCCAAAACGTCTGAAGCTCCACTACAAACGGCTTTTGTGTCGAGTTCAGCTGATCCATCTCAAGCCACTTCTTCAGGATCTGACACGTTAGGGTCGTCTGGTACCCAATACATAGCACCTAAAGCCAATGCTACAAAACTGAAGATCGAGAATCTCGGGAATGTGACTGTAGAGGTAGCAAAGAAGCACATGGATCTCTTAGCAGCTGTAGTCCACTCCTATGACGGGCTAGTTGCTGGGAAAATTGGGAAATGCCATCTGGCAGATGAGGACTACGAGCAGGTAGACGAAACAGAGCTGGAAAGGATGGACATAATGTGGGCCTTAGCAAGTGTTGTCCGGAGTGCTAAGAAGTTTGTCAAGAAAACCGGACAGAACTTGGTTGCTACTAAGGACATAACTTTCGGTTTTGACAAGACCAAGGTTACCTGCTTCAACTGTAGGGAAAAGGGGCACTTCAAACGTGAATGTGTGAAGCCCAAGAAGACAGGAAATGGGAATCCATTTTCATCCTTCAATCGTCAAGATAAACCCACAAGTAGACCTACTTCGTCAAGCAAGGATCCTAAAGCCTTGACTGCTCATGATGACGAAGGACAATATTGGAGCTTTCGGTTTGTGTCTCTGGGAGAATCCAACATTGCGAGTGTTGAGGACTTAGATGACGACTCAGCAAGTGAAGGTGATATTGCAGTGGAACTCGCAATGTCAAATATTGAAGAAATTGCAAATGTTTTTGATCACCTACCTAAAGAAGGGACAAGTTCAAAATATTCAGAATCACCAGAACCAGAAAAGTCAAACTCTGCTTTGATGGTTGATTCAACCACACTCTCTCAGGTAAGTAACACTTATCAATTATTGATAGTCATGCATGCATTGAATGTAATAAATTTAGGGAAAGCATTGACTTAAAGTTTGCTAGGTTATTAGATCACAATGATAGCTTAGTAAATGATTTACAACTGTCCACAGAAGCAAATAGAATTCTAAAACAAAATGAGCACTCGGTTATAAAGAAAAGATAGAACTTTTGAACAAACAACTTAGGGAAACCGAAGTTGTAGCTTTTAACCAAGATAATGACATTAAGTACTATCTGAACTCCCTAGAAGACACTAAGAAACAAAAAGACAGTTTTGGAAGTAGAAGTAAATTCCTTAAAGCAAAAACTGCAAAGTTGGACAAGTTCCTCTCACATTGTCCAACACTTAGTGAGAGAACGCAACAATGGGGAGGGTTTGGGTTATAAAGTGGTTCCACCACCACATGAGACCTTGATGAATGCTAAAAGTAAACCAATAAATAACAACCCAATCAAGGATCATGTGGTGTCCACTCCTCTAGTAAGTGATCCAGATTCCACATGTAAACCTAATGAATCTGTCACTAAACTAAAGAAGGCCACTTCAAAATCACAAGGTAAAATGCACCCTACTGTGATGTAAGGTAGTTTTTGATAACAAAAACTACTATGTCCTGAAAAAGGACTATGTGACCCCGGAGAACCAAGTCTTAATGTCAGCCTCAAGATATAATGACCTTTATATCTATCAAAGGCCTCCACAACGGATCATCAAGTACAATGCTTCTTGTCAAAAGCTACCGAAGGATTCAATCTCCTGGCATAGGAGAATGGTACACATCAATCCACGGAAGATGAATCTCTTGATCCAGAATGATCTAGTGCGGGGAGTAAACGTCAAAAACTTCCAACTCCCGGATTTTTGTGTCACCTGCAAGAAAGGCAAACAGACGAAGAAGGCTCATAAGGAAAAGAAGGTTCATTCTATTGAACTGCCTCTTGAGCTTCTTCACATGGATCTGTTTGGTCCAGTCAGTACAAGAAGCATCGCAGATGACTTGTACTGCTATGTAGTTACAGATGACTACTCAAGATTCTCTTGGGTGATGTTTCTG
>BJCM01039857.1:0-13148 GCA_018326385.1 Flaveria bidentis | reverse complement strand
AGTATGATCTCCACACCAGGAGTTCATGAAGAAGAGGAAGAACAATCAAGGAAAAGTTAACGGATAATTACGTTGATTGATGGACCTTAAGGTGACGGATGTCACAATATCTATCTTTTTTGTTATCTGTTGTATGTTCAAGCTCATTATGAGCTAAACTCTTTTTATCATCCTAATCGGATGAAACTTATGTAATTCGTGATGAAATAATGGTGTGATAAATATTATGTTAATGTTATGGTGGTCTTAGGAAAAGTATTGATGGGTAGCATCTATATTTGAACGGGAAGTTATAATTTTATGGTTTGTGATTGTGATTGTCATACATGTTTGAAAAATGTATGATCAACTTTCATTTGCGAAACCTTTCTTCATAATAAATCCATGGATAATGAACTAGAAATGATTATTAGAAATCATATCAGTTTAACTTTCTGATCATTTGCGGGTTCCCTTTTATTAGTTTGAGAAATCTTCAGTAATTGTTACGGTTTTCTAAAAAAATGTTATGTTAGGAAGGAACCTAATCAACTCTCTTTTTAACATTAAGTTATGTTTTCAGAAATCGTATGTCAAATAGGTACCAAAATATTTACCTACATTATTAGGGCTTTGATTTAAGTAGTAAAACTCAACCTGATATGATCATAGTCATTACGGAGCAGGATAGACGAGAAATTGCGCCAATTCATCTTTATAAACATTAACATAATTACATTAATCAAATTCTTTAAATCACACCATCAATTCATCACAGTTACATAAGTGGAGTCTAATTAGGATGATAACTTTTATTCCCTGGTTTTAAATCCAAACGCTTCAATCTTAGTTTACTTTATTTTTATTATTGTTTTCAAAACCTAAAAATCTTTCCAATGCAACTTATCATTTTCTATAACAAAAACCAAATCTGATAGTCAATCATCAAGTTTGTTGAGCAGGCTAGGTGTGTCCACGGATTGATACTCGGTTCTTACCAACACTATATTCCCACACGACAGGTACACAGTGTGTTTTAGTATTTGTAATAACCAATTAAAACTGAATCTGTGCGAAAAATCTGTATCAAAATATATACTATCCGCATCATATCAGTGCACATCACGATGGACTTCATTACGAAGTTGCCACGTACGACAAAGGGATACGATGCAATATGGGTGCTAGTTGATCATTTGACGAAGAGTGCTCACTTCCTACTGATCCATGAGACGTATTCATGGCAGATCTGTTTATCAAAGAGATTGTAACTCGTCAAGGTGTACGAGTATCTGTCGTGTCTGACTGTGATGCTCGGTTTACATTTAAGTTTTGGAAGAGATTTCACGATGCGATGGGGATGAGGTTACACATCAGTACGATTTACTAGCCCCAGACATATGGTTAGTTAGAGATAACCATTCAGATGCTAGAAGATATACTAGTATTGGTATGCCTCCTTATGAGATGTTGTGCGGTAGAAGATATGCCTCCTTGTGGAGAATGGGAAGAAAACTTACTGTTAGCTGAGTTTTCATATAACAACAATTATCATGCTAGTATTGGTATGCCTCCTTATAAGATGTTGTACGGTAGAAGGTGTAGGATGCCCGTGTGTTGGGGCATGGTCGAGCAGGAGGAGTTGGGAGGCATTGAGGTGATCGAGGCTATGATGGAAAAGTTGGATAAAAGCAAGGCATTTATGAAAGCAATGAAGGATAGAGAGAAGTCGTATGCCGACAAAAGACATAAACCGATTGAGTTCAAGTGGGTGATAGAGTTATATTAAGGTATCACCTTGGAAAGGGATCATTCATTTCAGAAAGTGAGGGAAGTTGAGATCGAGGTACATCGGACCATTTAAGATTGTCGCGAGGGTAGGAGAGATGGCTTACAAGTTAGAGTTACCTGATAAGCTATGTGGAATTCATCTAATGTTCCATGTATATCATTTGAGGAAGTGCGTAGCCAACAAGGATATGGTAGTGCCATTTGAGGATATTGAGGTGGAAGAATGTCTCAATTATATGGAGCAACTAGTGGCTATCATTGACAGAAAAAAGAAGAGACTAACGAATAACGTGGTTCCACTTGTGCAAGTACAGGGGTAATTCTCGTGTGAGATAATGATGATGTTATGTGATTAACTTTTCGCATGGTATGCTATTAACTTTTGTTATCTCTTCATGATTGAAATGATTTCGAATATTTTACTTATGCTATGTTTATGTAAGAGAAATATTTATGTAATGAAAGCAAAAGATAACAAAATGAAAAGTGGAACATAATGAATGAGTGAAAGTCTTTAAAGCAAAATGAATGGAGGTTCATAACTCATTAAGGGGTTGTTATCTCAATTGTGTGCGGTTTAGCTAACCCATAAGGGTGCACATAGGGGGGTGAATCTTTGTGATTGATCATGACATGCGAAAACATGATTCTTGTCGCTTGCCCTAATACTGGAGTTAGATTCTTGCACAATGTTGGGGTATAGCATATGATAGCATCTAGATGAAAGTGAAAGATAATTATGAAAGTACGAAAGGTGATATAACGTACGAAAACGAATGATGATGAAAGATAATAATAACGACTATCAATGTGTATGTATGATGTTTGATCACGTGTGAAAGTAAAGGAACCGTTTTAAATAAAAGTAAAGTATTTTATTATTAAAACTATAACTCACTCAGCGTCGCTGACTTTTGTATGCATAATAGTTGGCAGGTAGTTGTTGATGCTGAGGAGGTGCGAGCATGAATGCATAAACTATTAGGAATGATACGAGTTTGGCATCCACATTTTTAGGAATGTTGTTGTGTTAATACCATTTTTGGGATGTAAACAAACAATGGGATGATTTGACACAATTTCAATTATAAATGAAAAGATATATTTCCATTGTGAATGTTAAATTTTAAATATTTATGTTATGAATGTCCAACCGGTAAGCGTTCCGAGAATGGGGACTTACAATTAGGCGAGTATGAAAATAACAATCATTGATAGATTTAAATAAAAATGTACATTTGAAAATAGATTGAGGCTTAAAGAAAAAGAACGGTTATGGGTCAAGGTATTTGTATATGTAACTCATGTACAACCTTGTTGTAGATTGAATCCGAAGAAATGTTTAAAGTACATATTTTCTTGATAAGCTTGAATAAATGATTGTTGTCATACACACAAGACATGGGTACACATCTTCGACACATGTGTTTGTTAAGTTTGAGTCAAATGTGAAGATCCGTGATCATAACTGTGACCTAAAAGTGGTATTAGATCATTAGGATCTAGATTTAAAGATGTTTGATTCATTTCTTGTTGAATTTCAGAATCTTTTTATCATTTTAATCATTCATCTTTGTATTTTTGATTTGAAGCTTAATAAAAATTCATAGATTAAATCAAAAATATATTGGACGAAAATGTTCATTATGTGTTCGATATCAATCCTTTAGGTGAAATCCTTCAAATCCAAGTTATCAGGAAGTTATATTGATTCTTAGGAGAAAATACTTCAACCTTTTGTGGTAAGGGTTGAGAAAATTATCTCCAAACTCATAAAAAACCATAACTTTAATGAAATTTAGCATATTGTAGGTACTAAGTTTGCTTAGATGGTTTTAATTTTTCTTTTTAGTCTAAATCATGTCAAGCCCCAACCTTGAAAGTCCCCATAGTTGGTCGATCATAATAATTGCCGGATCGTTGAAGGCTATGCAAATACAACACAACAACACAAAGAGGAGATTTGGTTAAGAACACTCAACTAATCAAACAGTGAAACTGGTTAACCTCTAAAAATGATGCTAAGAACACAAGTAGATAAGAGACAGAATAAGATAGCAAAATACACAAGGAGATGGTTTTCAAGATTGCAGTATATATCCTTCTCAAGTTCTATTACAAATGTTACAAAGCATACTAGAAAGTTACAAGTACTTGAGATACATATACTACATCCTACAGCCGTCCATACTTTGAATGCCAGCTGGATACAATTGACTAGACACAAACAAAATCAATTGTAGAGTCAAAAGGCAGATTGCCTTTTGACTAGTGACTATGACATTCCATAGCTCACATCCTAATCTATTACAAAAAGGATAAACTACATGAAGTAGAAAGTTTACAGACTCAAGACCTCAATGTATAGTTACTAAAAGTATGGACCTTTTCACCAACTTATGAAAGTTGGTGACTATACAGAGTTGCAGCGGAAAGGTATCCAACTTTATGTAAAGTACATCAGATAAAGCATGTATAATAAAAGTCTTCGAAGAAATCTATCTTCAAGTGTTGGCTTTTGAAGACTTTCTCTCTAAAGTTTCAGAAGACTTCATCTTTGGCTTCAGAAGATTTCACACTTAGAATATTTCTATTGCTTGTGTGAAACTTCCGAAGCATTCTTCTTAAGTACCCATATGCATGCATGTAGAAGAGACTTTGGGTGTTTTGGTTGCATCATCCTCTTCATATAATCTCTACAATAATATTCCATGTGATATTTTGATAGCAAACATTGGAGCAGGAAAAATTAGATAATTCCTTTCATTCATAACATACTTGTCAAAAATTAACATTGATTTCTTCAATTAAAATATTAACATTGTATCAAGATAAAAAATATTTACATAAACATGGATGCAAGTTTTTAATTTCTATGAAACTCCGATCCCTTGTTCCATCCTCAACATCCATCATTTCCTACTAACTAATATGCATATAAAGTTAGTTTTTTTAGTGAACACACATCTATCTTTCATTTAAGTTAAATTGACTTTCATAACATCATTATCGAGTTCATTATCTTTCTTTCCTTTATTATATATCATTTTCATAAACTGGGTTTGCACAAAGCAAGGCCTAAACATATGATTGACAACAAGTACCACATACCCCTATCAGTACACATATAAAGTGGTAGCTAACCTTTGATAATTGACCCACACTATAAGGCACACAACCTACTCATAAATAAGGGTCTATTTATTTCATTTGACTCATATAAATAAAGTCCATTTATGGTTTCAAGGCTTTTTATTCATCACTAGGGTCCATAAAACGTTTCATTAGGTTTCAATATCATTCCTTTCATATTTATTATTCTACTTTACCATAAGTATACTTAGTAAGGATTTTTCATATCATCACATAACATAGAACATTATATAGTACTTCCTATTGAGCATACATTAATATTCAGTAAAACCTTAGTCAACACTTGATGAAGTCCATAAATGAAAATATCCTAAGTGGTCATAAGTAGTTAACATTTGTCACTACCTGACAAAAGGGGGCCGGTCGTGATGATTGAATATAAACAAACACAGGGAAACCATGTATGTAATAAATTTCTCCATTCATTGACACAAATAATAATAAAATAGGAACATTTATTACAACTTGTCATGTATAACTAAAGCAAAAGCAAAGGCAATAGGGCTATTCCATATACTCCTTAAAGTAGTATTCTTCTATAGCTCATCTAGGTTCTTATATAGTTTTTCTAGAGTGAGTATTCTAAGGGATGGTAATCATATTCTCAAAGTTTTAATTCCAATGCTAAGGATTTTAGTCAAGACTCCCTTTTATAATTAAATAAATACATGATATGTATACTAAAAACATGTCAACATAAAGTTGTTGAGCTTAAGTTTTCATAGTAATAGAGTCGTAAATTTACATAGATATATAAGTAAAACATAATTATTGGTGTATGATATAATATATCACAATCAATCTGTGATTCGGGCTATCCTCTTTGGTGCTAAAACATCCCTTAACCCATACCCCTTATTGTTATAGGCTTAAATATGTCCTGTTAAGCACGATTAATATGCATCAATTTGTGACACAATGATTATTAAATCTCAATGGGGGGGGGGGGTTTCTTGCCATAAACCCATCATTATGGGTGGTAGACTCCCTAAATAATACTATCCACAAATCACTGGGCTTTAGTTGCAGTCAATGATTATGCTCAAGTTTGACGACAAGAGTAGGTATTATTGAACCATAAAATAAAATTTAAAGAGTGTGTATATCACCCCAAAAGTTTTAAGTAAAAAGGGGTCATGAGACTAACTTGGACGTTGTTCTTGAAGTAGATGCTCGGGATCTAGAGTGCTACCAACCAACAAGATTCCTAAGTTTATTTTATATATTAGAATCTCAATAAGTAGTAATCTATGCCCATCCCATGTATCTTAAGTTTACTTTACTCGCTTTATTATTTCTTGTTACATATGTGTAAATAAGCTCTACGTCTTATATTTCGAAGTCTTATCTTATGTTTTATCTAAGTGTAAGTTCATACTTAATTATATTAGATTGTATCATTGATTTTAAGTTTAATGTTAATTTCAAAGAAGTAAGGTTTTAAATATAGGCAATTTTGGTCATTAAACTTTGTTAAATTTGCATTTTTAACTCTAAACTTTGAATTTTTGTGATTTACTTGGTTATGATGATAACTATTTCTTTTATGTGAGTTATTGTACTAGAAAATTTACTTTGGATGTTATTTTAGCTTCTTTATTATTTTTGATTATTTATTTTAGAAATAATCGTTTTATGTCTACTAAAATATGGATTCTTACTTAGTATATTACATATGTCTTAATAGGTGCTCATATTTTGTTTATATCATATATTAAGAATAACTAGGTATATTCGTTATCGCATGTTGCGTTATGTGGTTTTGTTTGTTTAGAAAATGATTTGCAATTGTGGTGAACTCTGTTTTAGTTTGTCGTATCGGATGGGAATATTAGATTGCATAAATTGCATTCTTGATAATGCTCCCGCTTGGGATTAAAACATTTGTTGTCAAGTTACATGGTTTGTACAAAAGATATGCTCGGGTTTTGGTTGCAAATGTTTGGTTTATAGAGGTAGATAGTAATTTCCATCATTACTACAAAAGACAAGACCAGGTTTTTGAATTAAATATTTTTACATGCACTATTTCCATGGCCTCTGGATCAAAAGAGTCATCTCTAGTGTAGCTGCTAATTACTTTTTCATCTGAAAGTACTTACAAGGCAGAATCTGCTAGTCATTAGGGGTTACATATCTATCCAAAAGTAAACAACCATTAACAATAATTTTATGGAAATTAATGTTTTTCTTGGTCCTGGGTTTGTACCTTCAATAGTTGGGTGGTGTTGGATGTTTTTCTTTCTAAGATGAACCAGTTTGCTCACCTGCATCTGCTGTATAAACCAGTTGTTAGTCCGGTGTAGGGGAATATAAAAACAATTTACATTATGGTCTTCATGATTGATAAAAATCATATACCTGTAACTTTAAATGTTATGTTGACAATGTAAATTCACTAAACATAATTCCTGAGATCATTGGAAAGATGCTCAAGAATAATATCATTCTTTGACTCCATGTACCTTGTATAATATTTGGTCTACTTTTAATGTGTTTAAAAACATTTTTAGAGTAAAGTACCTTCATCTTGGAGCACAAGTAGTTTTACCGAGTTATTGAGTTGTGGTCTTACTGTCCTTTGATCTGGATATGGCGTATATGGTGTTGGTATGGTTACTGGTGTTTCAAGTTGCGCCACATTACCAATTATGCATCTGGTTAGAGCGCTAGTACTAGCCTTTTGTCTTGTACATGAAATCTCACCCTTTTACCGATGATCTCCTGTATAGGCAGAGGTATGATAGTGTTTGTAAGGCCCCGTTCCCAGGACGCTTACAGCTGGTCAATCATTGCAAATAAAACATATATTTTCATTAAATCAAAGAAAAAACATCACAACGGAATCATCAAAATAGACATCTCATTTCATTATAAAGGCTTTTGAAAAATAATACATCGTTAACCAGTTACAAAAAAAACATTGTTGTATTACATCGCAAAAACGTTATATAAATGGATGCCACCCAAAAGAGTTGAGTAGCCACCCATGTCATCCTCAACAATCATTACCCGCCAACACTATGAACATTACCCTTCATGCTGAGTGAGTTCTAGTTTTATAATAAAACATACTTTTCTTTTGTTAAAACCGTTTATTACTTTCATGCGATCATACATCATACGTACACATAGATAATAGTTATTATCTTCATCGTTCATTAACTTCCATTCATTCATTCATTCTTACTTTCATTCGTTCATTCATCATTACATCCTTTCCTTTCGTCAACACTATGAACATTACCCTTCATGCTTATGGTACTGGGCCTAAGTCTATCATAGACCTTCATTCATGGTGCACAACACCTCTGGTAACAGTACCTAAGATAAAGTTTAGGTATACCATTGTCATGTGCTATGCCTTTCAGGTATACCATTGTCATGTGTTCCAGCCCCAAAACCATTCAAAAACGTGTAAAAGAGGGGTCCTAGAACTCACACAAACCACACCGAGAAGTAGAGCTTCGATTGGACCCGCTACATGACGATTTTGCTCTCTTGAATAAACCCGAACCAACCTTTTCTCTCTTTTCTCCATTTTCTCTCTTCTCTTCCTCTATGTGGCAGAATTTTAGAGATGTGCGAAGGGTGTGGGCTGCCCTCCCCTCTTATTCTACTTCTCTTCCGAACTTTCTCACGTTTTGGCAAGTTTGATCCCCCGACTTTGGACTTTATTTCCTTTTCTTTTTTCGTCGACTTCAAAGAAAATATCAGGGTGTTACAAGTCCACCCCCTTATATAGGTTTCGTCCCCGAAACCTGTTATTCCTCAAACAAACGTGGGTAATGCTACCTCATTTCTTCTTCAGTTTCCCACATAGACTCGGATCCTTTCCTGTGCTTCCACTGTACACGCACAAGAGGAACCACTTTTTTTCTTAGCCTCTTCTCTTTTCGATCGATGATTGCCACTGGTTGCTCCACATAATTGAGTCATTCGTCTACTTCGATATCTTCCAATGGAACAATCATATCTTCATCTGCCAAGCACTTTCTCAGATGAGATACGTGGAATGTCGAGTGAATTCCACTTAACTCATCTGGTAACTCCAGTCAATAGGCCACCTCTCCTACTCGAGCGATGATTTGGAAAGGCCTTATATACCTTGGGCTCAACTTGCCCTTCTTCCTGAATCGGATGATGCCCTTCCAAGGTGAGACCTTCAACATAACCCAGTCACCCACCTGGAACTCAATCGGTCTGCATCGTTTATCAGCATATGACTTCTGTCTATCTTTGGCTGCCTTCATGAAGGCTTTGATTCTTTCAAGCTTCTCAGTCATAGCCTTGATCACCTCGACGCTCCCTAGTTCCTTTTGACCAATATCACCACAACAGACGGGTGTTCTGCATCTCTTACTGTATAGCATCTCATAAGGTGGCATACCAATGCTGAATGGTCCTTTCTGACTGACGGTAAGTAGTCATCCCAACTTCCCCCAAAATCAATCACACATGCCCGAAGCATGTCCTCTAATGTCTGAATGGTCCTTTCTGACTGACCATCAGTCTGGGGATGATAAGCCATGCTAATATGTAACCTCGTCCCCATGGCGTCGTGAAATTTCTTCCATAATTTGGAGGTAAACTGGGTGTCACTATCAGAAACAATAGACATCGGCATACCATGACGAGTTTCAATTTCTTTGATGAACAGATCAGCCAACCTCTCAGATGAATATGTCTCGCGGATCGGTAGGAAGTGAGCACTCTTCATCAAGCGGTCAACAATCACCCATATGGCATCATACCCTTTCGGGGTACGTGGCAGCTTCGTGATTAAATCCATGGTGATGTGTTCCCACTTCCATTCCGGTATATCCAATGGTTGGATCTTCCCATACGGCTTCTAATGCTCGGCCTTCACCTGCTGACTAGTAAGTCATTTACTCATATACTCCACCACGTCACGCTTCATACCCGACCACCAATAATCTTTATTCATTTCTTGGTACATTTTCGTGGCACCGGGGTGAATATAGTATCGAGTATTGTGAGATTCATCCATAATCTTCACCCGTAGATCCCTAAAACGAGGGATCCACATCCTCCCGAATCAAGTTCTAACACCAAGCGTGTTTTCACCCAATTTTGTGACCACACCTCTTATTCTCTCAGAGTTAAGATGATCTTCTTTCAATGCCTCATCTTGAAACTCTCTGACTTGCTTCATCGCATCCGAGGTCATGATCAGCTGATATGCTTTCACCCTAATCGGCTCGGGTCTCTCTTTTTGGCTATGGGCGTCCGCCACCACATTGGCTTTGCCCAGATGGTAGTGGATCTCACAATCGTAGTCCTTTATAAGCTCTAACCATCGTCTCTGCCTCATGTTCAGCTCTTTCTGCTCAAAGAAGTACTTCAAGCTCTTGTGGTCAGTGAAAATGGTGCACTTCATCCCGTAAAGATAGTGCCTCTAAATCTTTAGTGCAAATACCACGGCTGCTAGCTCCAAGTCATGAGTAGGATAATTGACCTTATGGACCTTCAACTATCGGGACACATAGGCTATGATCTTCCCTCTCTACATTAACACACATCCCAACCCTGAGTAGGAAGCATCAGAATAAACCACCAGATCTTCACTTCCATCGGGTAATGACAGAACAGGAGCTTGAGTCAATCTCGTTTTCAATTCTTCGAACACCTTCTCTTGAGCTTGACCCTATACAAACTTCACATCTTTCCGGATCAACTTGGTTAGTGGAGAAGCGATCTTGGAGAAGTCTTGAATGAATCTTCTGTAGTAGCCTGCCAAACCCAAGAAACTACGAATCTCGGATGGCGTCTTTGGAGACTTCAATTGCATCACTGCCTCCACCTTAGCCGGGTCCACCATAATCCCGTCGGGATTTACCACATGACCCAAGAACTAAACTTCGCGCAACCAGAACGCACACTTAGAGAATTTGGCATACAACTTCTCCTTTCTCAACGTCTCCAAAACCTCCCGAATGTGACCGGCATGCTCTAACTCGCTCTTCGAAAAAATCAAGATATCATCAATAAACACAATCACTGATTTGTCCAACATCGGCTGACACACACGGTTCATCAGATCCATAAAAGCAGCTGGCGTGTTGGTCAAACCAAATGACATAAAAAGAAACTCGTAGTGACTGTAACGCGTGCGAAAAGCTGTTTTAGGGATGTCCTGCTCCTTCACCTTCAGCTGATGGTAGCCAGATTAAAGGTCGATCCTTGAAAACCAACTGGCACCTTGAAGCTGATCGAACAAATCGTCTATTCTCGGTAAGGGGTATCGGTTCTTTACTGTCAACTTGTTCAGCTCCCGGTAGTCAATACACATTCTCATACTACCGTCTTTCTTCTTCACAAACAGGAACGGAGCACCCCAATGAGAGATACTCGGTATAATGAACCCCTTATCAAGCAGCTCTTGCAACTGCTCCATCAACTCTTTCATCTCCGTCGGAGCCAACCGATACGGTGCCTTGGCAATAGGTTGGGCACCCGGTATCAGATCAATCTGAAACTCGATCTCTCTGTCAGGTGGCACTCCTGGTAAGTCTTCTGGGAACATGTCTGGAAACTCACACACAACCAGTACATTAGAAAGTTGGGATGTTGGCATATCCACATCCTTTACATAGGCCAAATAGGCGCTACATCCACACCTCATACACTTTCCCGCCACCGCCATTGAGATCACTTTCACGATCGTCGTGACCCGATCCTCATAAACAGTTACCGAATTCCCGTCAGGCACTGTCAAACGAATCATCTTCTTGCGACACACAATGTTAGCCTCAGAGTCCGCCAACCAATCCATCCCAAGAATCAAATCGTAACCACCTAAGGTCATCATGAACAGTCTAACCAGAAACTTATGACCTTCTAGTTCCACATCACTATTCTCTATCATCTCAGAAATCTTGGTAGACTTACCTATGGCAGTTTCTACATCAAAGGGCGCATCAACTCGTCTACTACAAACACATAAGCTAAAGTTTGGGTCACTAGAAACGTACTAGACATGACATCAGGGTTCGTCCTAGCTTCCTCCTATGTCATAATGAATGCCCTGGCGCTCGCCCTCGATCCTTCACCTCCCGTATTCTTCGCCCCGGAACCCTCAGCCCTAGGCTTCGGACAATCCTTACTCATGTGACTTTCTTCACCACAATTAAAGCACCAGACCGTACGAAAATCTCTTGCAATGTCACCGCCTTCCCACATTTAAAGCACATGTTCGACCCAAACCTATACTCCCCACTATGCTCTCTCCCACACCTACCGTACTTCTTCATACATGCCCCCGATGTGACCACACGGCGGTCATCCACCCATGAGGCATCACCCCGACCAAACCTCTTCCCCTACCAGTTTTGATCACCTCCACCCTTCCTACCAACTTCAGTCACGACCACCACAACCCTCTCATCATAAAATCTCCCTGCTAAATCCACCGCCCACCTAAACGTGCTCGGTCGGGCGGTGATCATGTGCCTGCAAATATCTGCCCGCAATCCCTGAATATACCTCTTGATCTTTCGAGACAGAGGTGTCACCTGATCTGGCACCAGACGTGCCATTTTGTTGAACTTTGTGGTGTACTGCTGGTGTCTCATGGTTCCCGCCTCCAGCTCCAATCATCTCATTCTCCCGATCGCCCAACTACCATCGGCTTGTACTATATTGTCCCACCAGCACAGAGCCGAGTCCACAAAAGAATAGGCAGCAAACTTTACCTTCAGATCCTCCCAGCACTTGCTGATGTTCAATACTGCTTCCATTTCTCTCACATACCGGTGAGCAGCAGCATCAGTGCCGTTTCCATCAAAGGTAGGGGGCTTGCATCACTAAAATGCCCCATAATTACAGCCTCGTGCCGCCTCCTACATAGACTCTTCCTCTTCCTCTTCATCATCGCATGAAAACCGTTTCAGGCTCTTGATGTTCCCGTTCTCCCGAGGACCTATTCCTCTCTTTCCTTTCCCCTTCCGGTACTGCCTTGATAACTTCGGTCACTACAGACGGTAAGATCGTCTGCATGACCTGGTGAACTTCCTCAACCACAACCTCTTTTACTGAGGCTCTCAAGTTAGCGTTCTCATCGCCACCCTCTGGATGAGGAGTCTCAGGTTCTTCATGAACCACCTTCTCAACTCTTCAGTAGTTGTGATGGTTTACTCTTGTTAGGACCTGCTACGTACTAAGTACTAACTGATTCAACGTGAAACCAGATCAAATAGTGCGGA
>BJCM01039834.1:0-10669 GCA_018326385.1 Flaveria bidentis | reverse complement strand
ATATATTATATAACTTATTTTTGAAAAGAATCCGACCTCACCATCAGGACCATCTTGCTAAAATATATCAAAGTCAACTAATTCTATTAAAAGTTGTTGTTCTATGACTTCAAGGTCATAAATGTAGAATAAAACTGTATTTACGTATATTAAATTATAAAATGATCCAGTCTCTACACGACCCTGATTTAAATATTAACCAAGTCAAACATGGTATACGTTATTTTAATTAATTTTGCTAAAGAGAAAACACCTGCATGATTACAAGTGTTTTCAGCCCGTTACTCCGTTAGTCATTTGATTGATATAACAAGTTAACAACCCGAAGGACTGTTTGTGTATTGTTCTATTTAAAGCAACACCGCTGGACGTACACTGTCGCTAACGAGTCAATCAAAGCGACCGTAACTCGTATGGACCGACTCACCGAGTCATAACTCGACTCGGCTGCTACCGCAGATTTTCACGAGTTGTACACCTTGTCAACAATCATCGCTTTCACGCATCCTTTTTCATCGTTCTTCTCAACAATTATTATGCATCAAAGGTGTGAGCAATGGAGGGAAGATGAATTTGAACTAATTCTTCTGCTAACAGGTACATAATACTTGTTTTCTTTCTCAAAAGCACTTTCAGATCTTGCTTGTTCTTACGGCTTTCAGATTCTTCAGTTTTCACGCTTTTTGATGTGCACAGATATACGCGTTGACTGATTTAGGTTTTCCGATTTGAATGTTTGAGATCCTGAGGCTTTCCGTAGGTGTTTGTTCATCTTGTTTATGAATTGACAAGTTGAAGTTGTTTGACAACTCAAATTCGACCTGATATTTACAGCTTAGATTCAGCTTAAGTGTGAGAATAGTACAGTGTTCATACGGTATTGAGGTTTATCGACTTATCGTTCTGTTTGATGGATTGAAGTTAGGTTTATTGTATATTGCAGATTTGCAGGTAGATTTGTGCGTTTGCTTATTTCGTGTGTAGAATTTAAGATGCACATACACAGTTTGTTTTATCATAAGGATGTACTTTAATCGTGCTGTAGTCATTACGAATTAGATGTTTTGTGGTTGATAGTCATGTGAAATTTGTTATAATTAAATGTCTAGGTTATCTTAATTGCAGGTTATTATGTGTTATTTATTGAGCTTTCTATTTATCAATCTATAGTCTTCTAACTTTATGAGTTGTAAACTAGTTATCATGGAATTTTTGTGAGTGGAGGAGGTAGTTGTTTCTACGTAAGTTATTATGTTTTTGGGGATAAAGATGTTACGTATACTATACATATCTACTATTGTGATCCTGTGTTGTTTAGCCTTATGTGGTATGACCAAAAGATGAAGATGTCCATGAATTTGTAGGCACTTATTCTAATTTTGAATGTTTCATGGTTTTATAATTGCATTAGCATAATGAGCTATTTTGTTGGTAATCGGTTGGTTAAGTTATATATTTATTTCCTTCCCGGTCTATGCATTTGCAGCATTGCCACCATTGCTCTTGCTACTGAAGGAATCTAATTTATAAGAGCAATCAACTTTTAAAAGACTAAAATCAGGTGCGGTTGTAAGTTACAATGTCTATAAATGAGAGTGCTGGAGTTGAAGATGAGAAATCTAACGGACGTAAAGTCAAGCCTCGTGTTGATCTGCATATTGAAACCTCTCGAAGGGGATTTCTTAGGGATGATACTTCTCAAACTCCAAGTGATGGTAGTCTAACAAACAGAACCCCGAGTTTCCTTGTATTCGGTAATTTAGGTACACCAACTGTACATTTCCAGCGAATTGCCCAAGAAAGAGACGAATTCTCACGCAAGGTGCCTTCTAGCACAAGTCAAAAAATCCGGGATCGTATCTCCAGGGTCTTTTCTAAGAGAATTGAGTGGGTGTCCCTTCAAAAAATGGCGAAAGAATGGATAAGAAACCCAATGAATATGGTTCTCTTAATCTGGATTGTATGTGTTGCTGTCTCAGGTGCCATACTCTTCCTTGTAATGACGGGTATGTTAAACCACGCCCTACCAAGAAAAACTCAAAGAGATGCTTGGTTTGAAGTCAACAACCAAATTCTAAATGCACTTTTTACGCTCATGTGTTTGTATCAACACCCACAACGTCTTTATCACCTTGTACTTTTGTTAAGATGGAAATCAGAAGATGTTACAAAATTAAGAAAAATATACTGCAAAGATGGAACTTATAAACCTCATGAATGGGCACACATGTTGGTTGTTATCTTGCTACTTAACCTTAACTGCCTTGCACAATATGCTTTATGTGGTTTAAACGTTGGTTACAAAAGATCAGAAAGACCTGCAATTGGGGTGGCTATAACTATCTCAGTAGCAATCGGGGCCCCTGCAATTGCTGGTGTGTATTGTGTTGTTAGCCCACTGGGGAAAGATTATGATACAACTTCTGATGAAGAAGCGCAACTTAAACAAGATGATGCTAATGGTAGTCAACGAGGTCAACCAAGGATCAAATCATTCGAAAGGAGATTCTCATTCACCCCAAGAGACGAAAGAGTAAGTGAAACTAGTCCAAAATGGAGTGGGGGTATATTTGATTTCTGGGAAGATATCTCTTTAGCATATCTCTCCTTGTTTTGTAGCTTTTGTGTTTTCGGGTGGAATATGGAGAGACTTGGGTTTGGAAACATGTACGTTCATATAGCAACGTTTCTTCTGTTTTGTTTGGCACCTTTTTGGATTTTTAATTTGGCTGCTATCAATATTGACAATGAGACTGCACGAGAAGCATTGGGGATTACCGGGATATTTCTGTGTTTATTTGGTTTGCTTTATGGTGGATTTTGGAGAATTCAAATGAGAAAAAGATTCAACTTACCTCCATCTGATTCATGCTGTGGTAAACCTGCTATTACTGATTGTGCATTATGGCTTTTCTGCTGCTGGTGTTCACTTGCTCAAGAGGTCCGCACGGGAAACTCATATGACATAAAAGAGGATAAGTTTTATAAAAAATCAGGTGATGAAAATAATCAGATTTCTATATCAACTTTGCCAGAAGAAAAATCTGGACTCAGATCTGGGCCAAGTTCTCCACCTCACAACACCTCAGTTATGCCCTATAAGTCCAACTCGTTGAGTCCTAGCAGGTTTCTAAAAGAACATCAGGGCATGGAAGAAAATTCTCTTTCATCAGGTAATGATGTAACTCTGGAACCACCTGTTCCATCTGTTATACATAGAGATGAACTTTGAACAAATTTGATTTGTATGATAAAGCTGTAACGAGCAAGGACCAGTTTTTGATGTATTCGGGATTTTTATATTTCTATTGTCATGTAAAGTTCTTTACCTTTCCTTTCGGTATAATGTTGAATTTCAACAAGTTTGTAAATTTACTTGATTTTCTAATGCACTATATGGAAAACTGAAAGTTGAGGCCTTTATTTGGTTGTTTAAGTCCTCTAAGTTTCAATTGCAGCACTCTTTTCAATTTTTTGTTTCTCAGAGATGCTAAATATCAATAGCTGATATTATCCTTCTATTGTTCAGCCTTCAGATCATGGTGAGCTTCCTTCTCTAATCTTTGCTTATAAATTTGATTGTGTTACTTTCATCTATTTATTTGGCTTATTGAAGGAAGTGTCCCACTGTTCTTTCATCTTAGTAAAATTGATTTTCTTCATTCGGTGGATCGTTTTTTTGTTTAACTATTTGCCACTGTCTTTGCTGGTTTGTGTATCTTACAGGAGGGCTGCTCAAGAACCTACCTGGTAAGCCTTACTTTTAATCTTGCTTCTAGTTGGGATCATGTTCTGGCCTTTTAAGTCTTTTCTATTAGGTGTCTAATTTAGCGACCGCTTAGGGCTTAGGCAAATCCCACGTCATTTGTTCACTGTTGAGATACCGGACAAAAAATACCACTCAAATACCATCAACGCGTTTTGGGCGCATTGGTTGTGGATGAGAAGAAAATTCTACAATTACTCATGCTTGAGTAGGCAAATTGCAGGATGGGTGACCTCATGGCTTTCCACACAGTAACCAAAAACAATTAAGTAAGCTTCCGAGGAGAAACAAACTATTGCTCGTTTAACAATTTGATTATGTTACCGAATCCTTTTATTACAGTCCTTGTGTTAAGCCTCTATAACGAATTAAGAATTTATTTGTCACTGCATGATCTTTACATCTGGTGTTGCTGATAATATTGGAATTTCTAACTTATAATACTTGATTTCCCCAGATAATACAGGATAATAATGGCTAGCAAAGTAGCGGGAATCTATGTCCCCTGCAAATTGTAATCGGGTAAGATTGCTTTTCCACCGTTTTGTGTTATGTCAAACAGGTAAAGTTAAAAATTATTCAAATGCTAGAGCGTGCGCATTTGGTAGGAAAGCCTCTTAACATATGTTCAGATTGCTTAAACATATAAATTATTGAAATAATATAGGGTTCAATATCACATTTAATTTATATAAGTTGACAACTGATTGTTGATCATTAATGTTATTACATATGCAAAGATTTCTCACTTTCTTAATCTTTGATTATGTCTACCCAACTTCTTAAAGTACTTAATTGGCTATTATGATTCGTATAAATTATATGCTTGTCAGTCATGCAAGTAGTGTATTCATATATTTAATTGAAAAACAACTATAACTAGCTCTATCTCGCGGGTTGGATAGTTCTACTCATTGTAATGTCGTAAAAATACACTACACGCATCTGAATCCAAGGAAAGACAAGTCGCTATAAACCACCGTATTGTCCATATGCCTCGTGTACGTGAAGCTTTCGCTTCACGCCTCCGTTTTCATAACCTAAATGCCTTGGAGCATCTTGTGCTCTTAAAAAACCAAGAATGGATACAAAATCTACATTTTTTAAATAATAATCTGCTTTCTTTAATGAAACTGTTTAGGGTTAGAAACATTGAATACACTTATACATTACTTTGATCCGCTTGGACCCTTAATAAAGTTGTTTGACTGTTTCACATACGATTTTTTTCACTTCGAGTTCAATCGTAAATCAAGTCAAGTCATTGTTGTTTCTTCCTCACAAATAAACTATCTTTGTTCACGTCGATTCTTCCTCCATTCCCATGGTTTTTCAGGATTTGCCGAAGCCCACAATCCAATTCTCTTATCTCTAGCAGCTTTCTCCCACTGTTGTTGCAATCAATTTAGCTATTTTGAGAACAATTGTTTGTCGCTTGATCAAAAAACTTATAAAAAAGGAGTGACGTTACCTTTTCTAGTTCTGGTCGCTTGTCATAAGCACCATAGTGCCATACAAGTCCTTTCTTCAACATCCGCTCCTATTCAATATTTATAAAAACATATTAGTTCACATTTCGTGCTGGCAACCGTATTAGGCTCCATAAAAAAACAAGATGCATTTTTTTCAATCCAGTTACTTATGAGCTGGTCAAAACCATGAACATGATTACCGTAACAGGTTAGGCTCGAAAGTTGAAAGAAAGACGGGCATGAGAATTTATAGTTTAAAAATGCACAAAAATATAAATAAAACTAATATATTTTGGTTCAATGGGTAATGTTCAGGTTCATACGTCTAACATAATTTTCGCTTTATGTAGTATCAAACCCTACTAGTTTAGCGCAACTAATCGTTTTATCTTTTAATGGTCAAGGGGGTAAATTAAAAATAAAAATGAGTTTAGAATGAAACCGGTGATTTTGTGTGAAAGGAGCTTATTATTTATAACACAAAGCCTGTTAAATCATTCTATAAAAAAATCTATACTATTATCAAAATAATATATAAAGTCTACCTGCACAAAGACCCCATTGCAATAGATATCGCCAACACAACGGCCATAACGATCTTCATCAAAGATCAAAACTTTCAAAGACTTTCCAACAACTATTCTACTTAGTTCCTCTTTTGCCTCTTTCCCATAAGGCATTGAGCTTTCTGGTGCATCTATTCCCCTGTACGATCAACCATGTTTTAACAAACACACCACCATTATTCATCCTAAAACAAAGATAAAGAACACCAAGCGTTTTACCTTAGCCGAATTCGATACTTTCGTGCTAGAATTTCCTCGTTTTGTATGGTTAACATCCTGCGTAATTAGGCAAGTTAGATGTCTGTTGACAATCTTATTAAACAAGATCAGTGACACAAAAATAAAAACTATGTAAAGTTTGCCTCTATCAATTCTTCTATTTCATCCACTCACAAGCACTTTACAAAACATTAAAAAATTAATGAAGACTGTACTTTGTTTCCCCATATTTCCTCAAATATGGGGAAACAATATACAACCCCCATAAAATTTTCATCTTCTTCACTCACAATTACTTACAATCATCCCTTATAATATTAGACACTCACTCATATAAAAATAGGAAATGGACTGTGAATGCTCTAAGCTTGTATTTTTAACCTCCTACCCAGACCATTCTAGTAACTCTAATATGAGTATGATTACACAGGTATATTTGTTTGTTTGTTTAGTGACACAAAAATGAGATAAATGTGAGGTTTGGCACTATCACGCCCTTCCCTGACTCTACTAATAGTTCTGTAACGATTGAAACTAAACTAGTTATGTTTGTTTGCTTGTTTAGTGACACGGAAATAGTAAATTACCTGTAGCCCGCGTCTATGATTTGCTTATGGAGTGCATCCGCCTTGGTGTAGTTCTTATGTGCTCGCGCTTTGGCTCGTTCCACTGCTGCATGCTGTACGTTTTGTGGAACACATGCTGCTTCCCTAGGATTTAAGGTACTAACATAAACTGTCACTGTATCGCCATCTGCTACCGCCTTTTCATCCACCTTTGTTCATTCAAGTTGATTTCACATCATGTTTAGAACAAAATAAATAAAAGTGGTACAAGAAATTGAAGATTTAGCTTACAAATGTAGGAATTCTTACAGGAAGTGTGTTTAGTTCATACTTGGCTCCATTGGCAACCGGTTGAGCTTGGGTTGTAGTGACTTCAACCGCGGACTGAGGTAGAGGGAGACCGTAAAATGATAACAAACCCTGCACAAAATCATCAAATAGGTACTATTTAGAACTTTGTGTTTCATTTTTTGATATGCTTATAGTATCAATAAGGGGAAGAAATGGAAGGTTGAGTAACGAGTCAATACGAGTGAATTTTTAGGACTCTTTGTTGCGTTACAACGTTAAACTTTTGTAGCTAATATAAATTTATATAAACTATACGGGTGTCTTGATTCGACCAGTAACACAACATCAGCATCACAGGTTTTGGGTTGACGATTCTAACCCTTTTAATAAACAAGTTGTGTTTGAGTTAATCTGTCTATCATATTTAATCAACCATTTATATATGGGTTGTATCAAGATCAAACAAGTCAACATGTGAACTTGTTAAAACTAAAATTCTATTTATAAGTTTTACTTGTAAACCCATGTGCAATTTGATTAGAATTCATTTGCAACCCATTAACCCATTTTAACTTAGCCAACACATTTAGATAAACATGTCACAAAGTGTTTTGTTCGGGCTAGAGCTGATGTCTTGACACGAATAAATACACATTGTGTGTGTTCTGTTATCAATTTCAACCTGACACGATTGACATACACGCCTAATTTACACACATTGAGCGAGAGATGAGTCAAGGACCTCGACATCGGCCTTCTTGTGTCGCTTCAAGGTGTTAACAACAAGCATGGAAACCTCTTCAGGTGATTTTGGTGGAGGCACTGCTTGTGCCCATGCCTCAGAAAGTTTGCTATACCTTTGAGTTCATCATATAACAAAAATCATCAATAAACTAACCCTGTGAAATTACCTAAATACCCTTCCATATCCAAAAAGATTTGTGTTCAAAAGATGTCAAAAAAACCTTTACCAGTTCCCCTGAGCTTTCTTGGATGAAACCACATGCTTACTCAAACCTTCAGGAACCTACAATAACAACAATAATAATAATCCACAATCAGAAGTAAATTTGACAAATTGAATTTATGTATATGAGCTGATTGTTACAGATTTGATGGTACCTGAGAGGTCAATTCAAATTGGTGAATATCTCGAGCAAGGTCCGAGACACCAACCACCGTAGGCGTTGACGCGCCATGGTGGACGTGTGAGTGTTGTTGATTCGCCCAACCGCCGCCGGTGGTGTTAGCGGTTGGTTTAGAACAACACTCACCATACAGATACCTCAGCGTGTTACCCATCCTAGTAATTTTACAGATTTACCCCTCCCCTTCTGAAATCTTTGTGATAGATATTTTTGATGAATGATGAAAGTGGACTTTTGCAAGAAATTGATGAGGAGCGTTTAAGAAGAAAGGTATAACAAATAGGTGGGTGTTGGCCACGTGTATGTTTACGATTTGTTGAAAAACTGCCATATAGGAAGTCAAATATTTCATATTATTTGTGTTGCTTTTATGAGGTTACATTCAGTGATGGGCCCATTACGGCAACGTGTAACGTAACTTCGTAACGATACTTTTTGAGAGGAAAATACATAATTGCCCCTGAGCTTGAATCTGAAGCCACAATGAATACCGACATTTTAGCCATGAATAATGCAATGCAGGTCATTACACATGAGTTGACACTTTTGTCTGTTTTTTTAACGGCTTCTAGCATTTATTTAATTTTATTTACAGCCAAAAGAATTGCGTTAAAAAAATCTAGCAAAAAAATAAATAAAAAATAGAAAGGATAAATATTTTACATCACCGAGAATTTTCATGGGCCTTTTCGTTTACTGTTGAAGCTACGTTTATTTCTTGCCTTTCAAATATACCAGTGTTATAAAAAATATAGTATAGATGAGATTTTTAAAACTACTTGCTCCATTAATGTTGTTTGATTTTTTTAACAGTTGGTTAGTTGTTATAAGTTAGTAACACCTAGTTAATGATACAACAGATTGAATCCGCACTTGAGGAATCTTTCACCACTTGTGAGTTGTGAACTAGACGCCAAATCGAATCCGCAACATTACAATTTAACAATACATGATCGGTATTCGCTTCATGGTAATTACATTGGGGGCATGAAGCATCATTTATAACTTGCGTTTTAACAAAGTGTATTGGCTGGATTTTTGTTTAGAGTATAGCGCGACCACCAATACCACTAAAGTAATGTATAGCGCGAGTCATTTTGACCCATAATGGCATAATGAATCGTTCTCTTTGTTAAATCTCCACAACCATTTGCAAATCAGGGATTTTGCAGCCAACATTCTTTTCCAGGCTGCCCAACAAATTTTTGATGTGTCACCCACCTTAGTACCCCAATAAAATTCTCTCAAAATGAGTTTATAGCCTCGTTTGAAGCACGATAAAAAGACGCATAATATAAGGATTCTCTCCTAATCCATTCAAATGAGTTTTTATGACCTCTTTCACGATAGAGAGACAGATAATATATGGGTGGGTTGACTAAAATCAATTTTATTAGTGTGATTCTACCTCCAATTGAAAGACATGACTTCCATGTTTAAAAAAAATTCTTTACCTTTGAAATAATCGGATCCTAGTTGCGAGTGGCCAACATTGACAAACCCAGAGAGTTTATGCACCGGTCAATAGAGTTTATGAACCATCTACATCATCTATTGCAACTTCTAGCACATCAGCACCATCTCCCTCGGCATCAATTAAACCCCGAAACGACACAACCAAATCGGTAAACAATAAACATTTGTGCCACTTGTTATATTTACATGATATTAAAACTAGCTTATATTTTTAATAGCTAAAACATGAAGGAATAAAAAGAATTAAACAGTTATACATGTACTAGATGGATGTTAACTTTTGAAATTATAGGAATAATGACATAAGCATATAAAATGTTTAAGCACATCAAAATAGATCTATTAACTAGGTTCATACCAATGTCGACTCAAGATGAGTATTATTTTTATATAACAATATTTTGGTTAGCAATATAGACAGATTTTGTACTCTTTAACATACGAGTCATGTTTTTCTTATGTTTATGGTTTCCTCAACAGTAGTGTCAACATCAACATCTTTCTTTCCTTGCTCTGTGGTTTGTGTGCCCTGTTTCACGCCTTCCTTCTGATTTTCTTCTGTCAAACTCTTCTTCTCTTCCAACTCTTTAACCTCTTCACTTTCAACCTTAAACTCCTTAAAAGGATCAAAGTCTTCCTCACAGTTCTTTTCCAACTCCACCACCTCAATCTCAGCTACTAACGCTTGATTAACTTCTTCTCTTGTTTCCTCTACTTCAGCGCTCCAATCAAAGTTAGAGATCAATGCAGTTTCTTTCTTGTGGCCTGTCTCCTCTTTACCCCCACTGGCAGCTAATCTTGGAATTCCTGAATTGCTGGGATCAGTAACAATTGGCAATGGACAGTCGCGTTTGAAGTGTCCCAATTGCTTGCAATTAAAGCATCTTAACTTGGACTTATCAAACCCCAGCTTAGAGTTAGAACTTTGACCTCCAAAATTCTTTCTACTAGTTCGTTCCATAAACCTTCATGCTCTAAGTGTCAACATGGCTATTTGCCATTGAATATCAGTCTCTTCGAGGTCATCGGGATCCACTTGATACATATCCTCCATTGTCATGCCATTACCGTTCAAATCACCAGCTACTAATGCTTCATAACTCTGAACAAACATCCCAAAAAGAGCCATTGTCTCTGCTGGAACAGGATTTTCAACAGTTGCTTT
>BJCM01039815.1:0-21129 GCA_018326385.1 Flaveria bidentis | reverse complement strand
AACGACAACGACAACGACAACGACAACGACAACGACAACGACAACGACAACGACAACGACAACGACAACGACAACGAAAACCATAACGACAACGGCAACGAAAACCATAACGACAACGACAACGACAACGACTATGACAACGACAACGACAACGACAACGACAACGACAACGACAACGATAACGATAACGATAACGATAACGATAACGATAACGATAACGATAACGATAACGATAACAATAACGATAACGACAACGACAACGACACTTGGGTAGGTGACTACACAAGTGAATTGCAAAGATAAAATAGCCAACGGACCGAGTGAACCCAGGAAACAAAGTTGACGAGCAGGAATGTACTGACGACGAACTTTCTGAGCACGAGATGCCATCTCCACCTCGGGCACCTGGCGGCACGAGTAAGAAGTCGCAGAACTGCTCAGTCGTGCGTTTGCGCAGAACAGTGAAAAGATGATGCCATTCTTCCAATAATTTAGTTCAAACCGAGCGTGACGAAAATGATGCAACAGGCCTCTGCAGCCGAAGTCCACCAAGAGCGCCAACCCCAATCATATCTGGCGCCAAGAGTACCACGAGCCGTTGTACAGAAAAACCCAATGCGAAAACGACAACGACAACGATAACGACAACGATAACGATAACGATAACGATAACGATAACGATAACGATAACGATAACGATAACGATAACGATAACGATATCGATAACGATAACGACAACAATAACGACAACGGTAACGACAACGACAACGACAACGACAACGACAACGACAACGACAACAACAAAAACAACGAAAACGACGACGACAACGACAACGACAACGACAACGACAACGATAACGACAACGATAACGATAACGACAACGACAACGACAACAACAACGACAACGACAACGAAAACGACAACGACAATGAGAACGACAACGACAATGAAAACGACAACGACAATGACAAAGGCAACGACAAAGACAAAGACAACGACAACGACAACTACAATGACAATGACAACGACAACGACAACGACAACGACAACGACAACCATAAAGACAACGACAACCATAACGACAACGACAACGACAACGACAACGACAACTATAACGATAACGATAACGATAACGATAACGATAACGATAACGATAACGATAACGATAACGATAACGATAACGATAACGATTACGATAACGATAACGATAACGATAACGATAACGATCATAATACTAACGATAATAATAACGATAATAATAACGATAACGATAACGATCATAATACTAACGATAATAATAACGATAATAATAACGATAATAATAACGATATTAATAACGATACTAATAACGATAATAATAACGATAATAATAACGATAAATATAACGATAATAATAACAATAATAATTACGATAATAATAACAATAGTAATAGTAGCAATAGTAATAGTAGCAATAGTGATAGTAACAATAGTAATAGTAACAATATTAATAGTAACAATAACAATAATAGTAATAGTAGTTGTAGTAATAATAGTAATAATAGTAATAATAGTAATAATAGTAATAATAGTAATAATAATAATAATAATAATAATAATAATAATAATAATAATAATAATAATAATTTACAGTGTTCAATGAAATCCTAAACCAATTAAATATGATAGTAATTCAAAACTTACAAAATAATAAGATGTTTTCTAAAATTCACCTCATGCGGAATTCTTTGATAATTTTAAAAATCAAAACTCAATCTATTAGAATAGGATCTAATCCTTATCTAACTTTGTGATGGTATAATTGAATTAATGGAAAACAATTATTTGAATTTGACCGTGAACCTTTTAGTATATAATACCCATATCAAAATCATAAAATAATTGTATATTAACTATGGATCGCCAGAATTCATGATTCTTGAACAAATAGCATTCTACATATAGGTTTTAGAATCAATTTAACAAATTATTTATGTTGGTTGAAAAAATTATGTTCATGAATTTAAAGTTATCCATGGTTATTTTAAACGGATAATGATAAAATAAAATAAAGATATGATTCATAGCTATGACCTAGCCTTACAGTTTAATCATTAATAGGTTATAATAATCAAAGAACATCATTAATAGGTTATAATAATCAAAGAACATCATTAATAGGTTATAATAATCAAAGAACATCATAAATAGATTATAATAATCAAAGAACATCATTAATAGGTTATAATAATCAAAGAACATGTTAGTAAAATATTTTTCAGTTTGACAGTTTATATATCAATTCAATAGAAATCATATTCAATCGTAATTTGTTAGTTATTAATCGATCACCAAAAGGAGATTTGTCACAAAATTTTAAATAAAATTTAATTTAATATTCCATAAAAACTGATTATTTAATTTAAAACTAGCAAATCAAATCTTTAACTAGGGTTTGTACCTTGACACGCGTTGCACGTCTTAAAAAGGAGATAAACCAAGGCTCAGACAAATGCACATATTTAAAACATTATGTTCAGATCATCATAGCCCCCAACACATAATGGTTAGAAGGTGGCTCAAAATCAATGTTAGGTTGTGGTTGCACACTGAAAATGGATGCCAAGACAACTAACACCGCTTTTCATCTAATTATTGCCGTAGATAAACCAAAATGAAAGGGTCATAGATAAACCAAAAACCCTTAACAGAACAGTAGGGGTGGTAAAGGGAGCTGCACCACCACATACACCACTTGTGACCACCCACTGCCGGATCAAATCAACCAAAACGTCATCGAAAAAACCAACCAAAAAGCCTAAAATGATATTTAAAATGACAGAGAGGCGAATGGGCGACGAAGGCGGCAACACTACCACAATCACCACCTACAACCGCTAATGACATGTAGAAGGATGCAAACCAAGTTGCACTGAGTGTACATAATGTTATACCCACTGTAATTTCATATAGAAAAAGTAAAAACCCTAAAAAGGGTATTCGGGAGATAAGAGGGTGAAAGGCACAACCATAATCGCCACCTAAACCACAAATGACACCACCTCAACCCGAAAAGGGAGGCTGAGGCCACATCCTCGTCACCACCACTATTAGCACTGACATGCAACACATATCAACCTTCTAGTCGAGCAACCAAAGTTGGGAAATAGGAGTGTTGCCATGCATAGAGAAACTAAGGAGACGAACAACCACAATAACGGCCGAAAACCCATTTGAAAATGTTATACCCACTTTAATGCTAGACAAAAAAGTAAATTCCCTGTATTTGAGAAGGAGAAAAAGTGGGAGGGAGGGAAAGGATGAAGGGCACAACCACAATCGCTACCTACATCTGGCCAAAACCATGCATAGCTGCGAACAACACCACCTCAACTTGAAAGGGGAGGCAGATGCCGCATCCTTGTCACCACCACCATTAGCATCAACATATAACATATACTAGGTGACCAGTGGAGCAACCAAGGTGCGCAATGGGTGCATTTATAGGCATAAAGAGACAAGGGAGGAGGACAAACACAATACCAGTTGAAAACCTATCAGAAGTTTCTCACCATCAGCACCTCCAAACTAACACATACACACACACACACTCTCTCTCTCTCTCTAAACAACATAATATGGATAAAAATTACACTTTATGGAGCCAAAGATATGGACCAAGTTGCACAATACGCATAAGATGATGTACCGACCTTGTAATTCTTCAAACCTAGGGACTGAAATTGAATACAAGCCTTAGCACAGGGACCTTACGTGTAATTAACTCTATTTTTAGCCTAACAAACATTAAAGCTCATAATAATTTTAATTATTTTAGGTCACTTCCATTTACCTATTACTAGAATTTAAACGTAATTTAAGACTCAAGCAAAACAACATGCTATTTGGGGTGGGGATGGTAAAAAATGACTGGAACTCTAGATGTTAGAGCGTGCACTTAATCGAAGTAGGGTTTCGTTTTTTTCTATTCACATAGTGCTCAAAACATTATATATGAGTTATTCACTTTATATGATAAGGGGCCATTATTATCGAACATTTCAACGATTCTAGGGGACCGCCATTATTACATTTGGCTAGAGTCTCTCAAATATTTAAGATAATCTTAATTCAAATGTAGATCACATATATAATCAAGCAAATCTGTCTAATATAATAAAAGAAGGTTTTAATTTTACACTTGTTATAATTCTAGAGCTTCTAATTCTAATCTCCCCCTGTCTTTCCTATTAAATAATTACATTAATTACTAATGATAATATTTAATTTTTTTACATTAAATATAGTTTTTAAATAATTTAAGGAAGAGTTCTTTTTATAAATATAATTCTAAGGAAACATTTGTTAAGATAATAAATTTTTGTAAGACACAAACTTTTTTAAATGTAAGAAATATTTAAAAATTAGCTAGTATATTTATGTAATTAAATTTTTATAAACCAAAATAATTAAAATTCAAAGTTATAATGAGGTTTTTTTAGAAGTGATACATTTTTAATAGTTTATTTTGGAACAAAATGTTTGATTTTTTTCTAAAAAAAGAAAAAATTATTTTATTATTTATAATTATTACTCATAAGCAATTTCAGTTGTATAATATCAAAATATCGTTTTATAATTAATAAATTTTCATTATTAATTATTTAATATTTATTTATTTAACCGGTGTAATACACAGGGTAATAACCTAATATATAATACACTCTAAATGCATTATATTTTTCCGGTGCATAGTTTGTAGTTACAAAAAAATTGATTACTAAAAATTGAAAATATAAACATTCATTAGATACCAAAAATGAAACATTCATTAGATACCAAAAATGGATGATAAGAATGTGTTACGGGTGTGAGTTCATATGCATAATGGTGTCAACTTGTCACATAGGCCGGTGGGGAGTGAAACATTACTCCCCGGGCCGTGTGAGAGCACTCTCATAAGCCCAGTCATCAGAGTTGAGTGCATGGGGAACGGGGAGTGCTTCTAGTCGATCAACGACTACTTTAATTAAATAATAAAAAAAATTAACATTTACATTCTAAACACTCCATAACTCATATATTTTTACACATCTTATATTTAATATTCGCATTCTACTCTCAACTTATATAATCAGTCTTCCAGGTATTATATCTTGGATGGGCACCTTTAGTCGTCATCACCGTTAGATTCAACCGTGGGCAATGAGAATTTCAATAGTGTGGTTCAAGTATATTTATTAGCATACTTAATTTACTATTGTTCTTATTATAAGAAGTTATCATCCCCAGGACAAGAAATTTAGAGACTGACGAGTAGTGGCATTTAACAAATATACGAGGTGCATAAAAGTGAACACAACTTTTTCTGGATGTATGATAGCATCGATTGCACACATTCAAAGTGGCCAAACTTTCCATGGAATTGCACTCGTGTCTTTTTTTATGTCAACAAAACGGAGTACAATGTCATACGCATTGTTTGGCCAATGGTTTTTTTTATCTTGAATAGGCTACGTTTATCAAATCTTTACTTGTCCACAACGAGATGATGGTAAACAATGATACTTAAATAAAGCTTATAAATCAGTACTGAGAAAAGACATAGAACGAGCAACATTCGTTGTCGGAAAAACAAATGGCATATATCGAGCACATCTTTGACTTTTAATAATTTGAATCGCAATGTATGCTCCTGTGACTTTGCATAATATAATTTTAGAGAATAAAGGATAAACAATTTTGTCATTACAATGAAGATGACCACCCTGCTTTATGGAGATCAGCAAGGAAGAGAGACAAGCTAAATAATACGAAGATATGCTTTTGAGAAACACGTAACAACCTTAGAGCATATTTAATTTGTTTAACATATTTTGAGTTTCACAATCAAACTCTGATGTTATATTTTCCGACCAGTCGAGCAGATAACAACCAAACTAATGCAACATAACATGTACAAACATGACCAGACTCTTGCTACGTAACATGAGTAGAAAAAACTAGTTAGTATCAAAAGACATTTGATTTTTTAAAACTTAATCAGACTAGTTACCATTCATTTATTGATAATCATTTTTCTAACATTATTAATAAATAAACAAATCTACACGTGGTGTTACACAACGAGGCTAGTGATTTTTACAATCAAATAAAATTGTGAATGAACTAGCATTGGTACCTCGCGTTACGTGATGAGGCTAATAATTTTTCCACGTAAAAAGAAAAGATGTAAAAACATAACGAGGTAAAAAATCACTCAAAATCAAAATATCAAATTTAATCTTCGAACCATGTCAAAAACTTGTATATTAATACTCACATCGTGAAAAAATACACATCTAAACGTCCGACACATAGATTAAAATAAGCGAAAAAAGGATAAAAAGCAAAGCGAGAAAGGAAATGTCAGAAAACTATTTAATATGTCACCTATTAAAAATAGAAGTTATTTAAGGAGTAAATGATAATTTTATCAAAAAAGTAAAAAAAAAAAAAAAAAAAAAAAAAATTAATTACTGTTCCTGAGTTATATTCTATGTTTATTAAAGTAAAGGGCACCAAATCACCAATGTGAATTTGTTTAAAACATAGCAAGGATGGCACTTGCATGATTTGATCGGATGCTCTAACCTAGAAAAAGCTCTACCATTGAAGCTTCTTATTCACTTGCTTAACTTATCTAAAAAAATGCATAACCTATAATAATTTATACTTATTAATAAAACAATAAATTTAGTGTCACGTGACATTCTCTTAAGCTTATATTTTTTTTAATTCATGGGTATCTTTTTTTTTTAAATGAAATCATATCTATTATCGTCTACAATTGTGATTTTGAATTAATATTATTTTATTTTATTTTTTTTAAAGATGATCTACTTCAATAGTCAATTGTAAAAATGTATTACATCTTTTACTTTTTAAACTTATTTATTTTTTTTATTTGTATTTTCATATTATTACTATTATTATTATTATTATTGTTATTATTATTATTAATATTATTATTATTATTATTATTATTATTATTATTATTATTATAATGTTTGATTGGAATTCGTTTGATATGTACAAATTGTTTTGATGTATTTGCAAGTAATATTGAAAATCACACTTATATTTCACGATTGACTTTGACACATTCAGACGAAAGGATTTATTTTAAATTTCAAAGAAGACAGTTTCGGTTATTAGTGTGTTTTGAAATGACAATAAACAAAAGGTAAGGACAAATGCTATCTAAAGTTGGTTTGTTTTTTAATAAGGATCATGATTAGCTTTATGTTGTATTATCTCAAGTTAAAAATAAATAAAGATTAAAACTATTAATATTAGACAATAATGGGAAAAATCAACAAAACATCAAATGTTGTATACAAATAAAATTTTGGATGTTTGTGAATTTGAAATATTATTTTTCACGTTCAATTTAGTTAATTTGCTTATTACTTAAAGTTCTTATGTATAAAGTTATTTCATTACATGTTATATATTATTTAGACATATAAATATTAACAGAGAAAACCAACTAATGTTAGATATAGCTAATGTTATAAATTATCCATAAAAGTCGATCACAAAATATTATCAACAATATTATAACTTACACACATTTTTAAACAACAATAATATTTTTATCGAACACGTGTGTTACACAAGACTTTAGCTTAGTTTATAATAAAAGACTAACTATAAGTATACGTGATGTTTTTCTAGCACGTCCATCTAAGGGGCACATATGCATTGCCACATGTCTCTACATCCTTTAATTTTAAGTTACTATAAATTTAGAAACTATTAATTCCTATCAATTACAAATTAACTTATATCAATTACAATAAATATTATATTAATGATCAATTATTACTTTTAATTTGTTTGAAATTTTTATAAGAAATTGTTATTTATGTTAACAAGTAATGATTAAGTTATTAATTTTAGTATAACCGTTAACAAATTTCATTTTATTAAAATGAAATTTTATGACATATTTTCTTTTGAAATAATTTTTTTTCTCTTAATTAATTTTGAAATTTATGACATTATTCATATTTTTTATATTGTTTATTTTTTAACAACATTTCATTGTTATGATTTTTACTCACTCTTTATAACTTTAAATATCATTACATAAATAAGTATTTACATCTTTATAAACAATTAGTTTTAAATTTTAATTGTTTTTGTCTTAGTTACGTATACATACTTTAGAAGATTTTATCAAATTTGTTCATTAGTTAAAATTTTTTCTTAATTTTTATTTTCAATTGTTTTACATTCATTTGTTTCTATTGTGGAATATCGTAATTTTTTGATATCATATATACATATTATTATAATTTATTTACTTATGTGTTATTTTAAGTATTGATCCACATATGTAATACACGGGTCGCTAGCCTAGTAATTTATATATATTATCTTAGCCAAAGTGTGTGAAAGGAAAAAGAAAACCACCAACCATAACCCAATATGTGGACCGATCACTATAATCAACTACAGATCTCATTTACAAATTAATAGTGTATATTATTGGTAGGCATAATGTTATGTATTGATTTATTTAATAGCAAATCTACCTTATTTTTTTAAATTAAACTATTAATTACTCCCTATCAAGATAGTATCTGCGTTTACTTCAAATAAATTTTATTGCGTTTACTTCAAATAAATTTTATCTCTTACCACTAATTTCATGAATCATATTTACTCATATTTAGCCAACACAGTAATGCATATACAAATTTGTAATGAATTGATGCATAATTTTTAATCTAATCCTAAATTAACATTTTTTCACCGGAATTTTTTTAAAGCACACGTATTAATAAAATACTCTTTCAATGTCATCAACATTGATGTGACAAGCACAGATGGTTACGTTTCGTTGTTTGACATTTGTGTCATTTATTCCGAATATTTATATGGCATGGTATGTGTTTCACATTTGGAATGAATGCTCCAATTCAACTTTTGGTGGATAATCCTAAAATGGAACTAACTTTATATAGGTGTTCAGATGTAAAAAGGAAAGTAAATAATTTTCTCGTTTATTTGGTAGACCAAATGTTTAAATTAACTATTTTTTTTTTCAATGAAAATATTTTCACCTCATTTTCCTAGTCTGGCTATAGTTTATTAATGGCATGTATCATGCATGTAACAATAAGGATAACATTTAAACAATTTGCAATCTAGACCCAAATTATTTTTGCTATTTCAGATGCTAAAAACTCGTTCATATTCTGAGTGACAAGCCAGCAAAGCCCCCGACGCTTAATCGCTTCATTTAGGCGCCTACTGACCTCTAACCTAAGTGGGCCTACCTACAATAGTTGTGACCACTGGTGATTGTGAGTTTGAAGATGGGTGATTATGGGCACAAGAGAATGTGAAGTTTGAGCCAACAAATGTTGAAGAAAGTAACAGATACCGGAGGACTAAGATATTTGAAGTCCAACGAGATGAATGAGACACATTTTTTTTAGATTTTAGTTCTTTAATTTGTTTTAAGATTAACAGCTGACAAAATAGCCATCACATGTCAACTACGTCAAGTATGTTACGAGACTTGATGGTTCCAAGAACTAATGATGCTAATCCATAGATTTTTTAATTTTGGAACCATCATAATGTTTAATTTAATTTCATTAATTTTTTATTTCTTTTTCTTATTTTATTTTCAAGTAGGCCAAATCTTAAAAGTTAGGAATTAATAAAGTTAATGTTAAATCAACTTAAGATTTTCAAATGTAAAAGAAACTGAAACAACTCATAGACTTCGAGTCTTATGTCGTGTTTTGAATTCAGTTTGTTCAAGACATCCAAGTCCTCTTAAGTTACCTTAAAAGTTTAAGGATTTTTTAAGTCTTTTTTTTTTCTTTTTCTTTTTTTTTTTACACTGGCTTACGGCTGCGAGGTAGCAACTAGCAAGTAGGTGCTGGAGCAATACAAAACTATATAGACTTGCTAAGAAAGTTGAATTCTTACTTATAAGGGACTTTAAGGTTTAAGTTTACTTTAAGGGTGGGCGGGGCACCCTTGAGGTGAGACCATAGCGTGGGCATGCACCGAGCGGCAACACCGCGATTGCCCCTCTACTTTGTAATTTTTCCTTTTCCACCGCATATACTCACCATGACCTATTGTGTGTGTTGTGTAATGGTGTATTGTGACATGGTAAAGCAACACCACTGATGTGGGCCCAATTGCGGATGTGCAAGCTGTAATTTTTTTAAAGGCTCAAGATCGTTTATCAAAATGGGTTTCATTGGAATGGTCATAACTTGGGTTAGAAGTCTTCGTTTTGGGCCCGAGATCAGTCAAAATGACCGTTGGGTCATTGTTTCGGCCAAAAACGGCTTATTTTAAGAGTAATTCAATTTTTTTCTTATTTTTACATTTTGTTGGACTTTGCGTTTGGCTCAGTTTTTGGCCCGTTTATGTTTTGTGACCCATTCAACTTTAGTTTTGTTTCTTTTTGCTTGTAAGGGATGGATGAAAGGGGATAAAAAAAGTTATGAAAAATCTGTTTTTCTCTCTATCACAGTTTGTGTTAGTGTAAACTCTGATTATCGGATTTTTTTGTGAATCAACGATAGTTAGAAGAATTAATCCTTGTATTCTCGAGAATCAACAGGTTCAATTATCTATTTTTCTATTTCTGACTACATCAACCACCTTCATCAAATTTGAGTGTGCAATGTACTTTTGTGACATAATATAATTTGATTAATAAATTTATGATGTAATGTGATGGGTGTAGTAAGAGTGCCCCCTCCACTGTAATATGAAATAGTTTCTATCTATTTTTCAGAACACATTTATTTACACGCTCTATTTTATGCATCTAACATATTAATTTATTAACAACAACAATTATGTAGATAATAATAATTAGATAGAACAAGTTATTAACAGCTAGAATTGTCTAATTTCTAAAGAAGGTGCACTCGGTTATGATTTTTGAAGATTTGATCTAAACTATCTTATACGCATGTATAGAAAAAGATGCAATGACATTAATGATCAGAAAGAGCATATATCTCTCAAATATATAATCAAGCATAAATAGGTATATTATGTCCTAGAATGCATAGTTAAAAAATACATGGAAGGAAAAGCCAAAACTACTAGAAAACTCACATGTAGAATACCACCATAAATCCTACAAATGTATAAAACATAAATTGCCATCAATTATCGATTGGTGATTACCAAATGATTACTAACACACGCTTCGAACACCATAGAACAAAATCTTAAATAATTGAATAAGAAATTGACACCAACATTATGATTACAACTTTATTAATATCTTGACATCTCCGTTGAAAATACAAACTTTTCCCCCTAATTTTATCACTTAAACATATTAGAAGAATATATTATTATTATGTCTATTATATTTGTTATTATCTTTTGATTTGTTATTATCTTTTGATTTGGTTATTATGGAGATCCTTAATTATAGAAGTTTTCTTAGGTCTCTTTTACCTATTTAATGAGATGTAATCATCGATATGAATCAATCAAAAAATACAAATCAATTCACTTTTTAACATGATAATCAGAGCCATATTCTAAAAACCCTAGTTTTTTTCTCCTTTATCTCATCGGGTTTCTTCCACCTATCACCATGGTGGAAACTACCATTCCTCCTACTACACATCAACCTCCACCTAACCTCTCCACCCGGCCTACACTGTCACCAACATCAACAATATAATCCACACCTTGGACGGCAAGAAGGTAACCTACTCAAAGTGGGTTAAACTTTGCAACCTCCATGCCTGTGCCTATAAAGTTCTTCATCACATCGACGATACGAACCGCTGGTCAAAACCGATCCAACTTACCTGGCCTGGTCTGAACTCCATGCCCACATCTTCAATGGATCTACAGTACGTTATCGGATGAGTTACTTGCTCGTGTACTTGACACGAACGTCCCGAGCTGCTTGGTTAAAAATACAAAAATTTTCATGAACAACAAACACGCTTGTCCCGTCACTCTCGAAACCAGGTTCACCAACACCACACTTTCCTCGTGTGCATCTTTTAATGACTAGTGTCAAACATTAAAAGATATAGCCGAACAGCTTCGTGACATTGATCAACCTGTTAATGATAGCCGCCTTGTCATTCAAATGGTTTGTGGCCCTCCTGTTGAGTATAATAGAATTGCTGCCATCATCAATCAAAGCAAACCGATATGGGATACCGCTCGTGGTATGATTGAAGACGAACAATCTCGACTTGCGGTCCGATCTAAACCTACCAACGAAACTGTTCTCGCTCACACCGGGGCCGCACCATCGCCCAACTCTACCTGGTCTCCATACGCCAATGGTTACAGGGGTCGGAATTATGACTCTGCCAAAGTTGCTAGAGGGCGTGGCCCTGTCACTAGGGGCAGTCGAAACCCACCTGGTGGACCTGGCACCCAAACTGGTCAACCCCACATGCATCGTGGACTAACTCGTGGGCTCATAACCAAACCCAAGCACAAACCCAAACCTAACCCAACTACTCTTCATAATCCCAAACCTAATATTATAACCAACCAACCCAAACCCATTACCCCTCCTCTTGGACTCCATCGCCAACACCCCACCCATCCCAACCGAACCACTACCCACCACACTAATAGGCCCATATCGCTCAACAACCCACCCACAATCCGCCTCCTAGTTTCAGCCTAATACATGGGAATGCACTCTGCCCGAGCGATATAAGTGTTGCACTCTCTATATGAACTTGAACTACAATGATCCACAATGTCACATGAACACGGGGGCATCATCTCACATCACATCAGACCCAAGTAAACTTCTTTCCTCCTCTTTATTACAAGTTGGTCCTATATTTGTTGGCAATGGTCAACGTTTACCCGTTAATGGTTTCGGTAATGGCTGATATACCCTCCCAAACAAAACCTACAAACTCAACAATATCATTCACTCCCCTAATGTCATAAAAGATTTGTTATATGTTCGACGTTTTACTATTGGTAACGACGTTTCCATTGAGTTTGTTCCTTTTGGTTTTTCTTTGAAGGACCTTAGGGATGGACACCTACTTTCATGCCACAATAGCAATGGAGACCTTAACCTGTTCACCAAGTCGGAGTTCACCTTCCTATCATCTAGCAACCTTTCACCTTGGCATGATTAGCTCGGACATCCCGGTGCGACTGTGTCTACCTATCTTAATCATTTTTTTAATATTAAAGTTAATAAGACTGTGAACTCCTCGTTTTGCTCTTCATGTCAGTTATCAAACAATAAACGTTTACCTTTTGTTGATTCAGTTTCTAGTACTTTTAAACCTTTTGATATTGTTCATTGTGATTTATGGACCTCTCCTGTGGCTAGAAATTCTTGTTATAAGTACTACATCGTGTTGATTGATAACTATACACATTATGTTTGGGTCTACCCACTTAGATACAAATTCGACACCTTTTCTACATTTATAAAATTCCACAAATTAATCCAAACCCAATTCCAATCACCCATTAAAACTTTTTAGTGTGATCTCAGCGGTGAATTTGATAATAATAATTTCAAAAACATTGCCACTCAAAATGGTCTTCTCTTTCGTTTCTCTTGCCCACATACTCCCAACAAAACGACCGCTCCGAACGAATGATACGTCATCTTAATGATGTGATACGAGCTCTTCTTACCCATGCACACCTTTCACCAATTTTCTGGGTTGAAGCTTTGCACACAACCGTCTATCTCCACAACATCTTACCCACCACCAGTCTTAAATTTCAAACACCCGCCTATGAACTGCTCTTAAGACAACCGACCTATGATCACATCTATGTTTTCGGTTGCGCATGCTACCCAAACATGTCTGCCACCTAAACTAACAAACTCTTACCACGGCCGGTTTGTACTGTGTTCTTTGGCTTTCACGCCAACTTCCATGGCTATCGCTGCTATGACCCAAAAACTGGACGGGTTCATCTCTCTCGTCATGTCACCTTTTATGAAACCACCTTCCCATTCCATGACCTCTCCTATCCATCATCGTACCAAATTTTGGATGATCCCACACCCATATCACCCATATTCTTTCCCATAACCCACCCTACTACCACTCCCACCCCAAACATCCCTCCTACCCAAACCACCAAAACCCTAATTCCCCCAACCGCTGCCCTACCCGAACCCACCCCTACTCCCTCAGATGCTATCCCACCACCAACCCTACCCCTGCTACTTCTAACACTCACCCCATGCACACCCATTCCAAAGCTGGGGTCCTTGATACAATCTCGCTACCACTTCCAACATTTCACCCATCCCCACCTCACATATTAAATCCTTATCATACCATAATTGGTTTTGTTCCATGAACGATGAATATAATGCTTTAATGGTTAATAATACATGGGAGTTAGTTCCTCGGCCAACTGACACCCTGGTTATTCGGTCGATGTGGCTCTTTCATTATAAGTTCAACAACAATGACACCTTGGATCGATATAAAGATCGCCTCATTCAACCCCATTGTAAAACCTACAGTTCTCGCTCTGACTGTGTCTAAAGCTTGGCCAATTCACCAACTGGATGTTAAAAATGCTTTCCTCCATGGCACACTACATGAAACATTTTATATGCATCAACCTCCCGGGTTTGTGGATCCCACCCATTCGTATCATGTTTATCGGTTAAACAAATCTCTATACAGTCTAAAGCAGGCACCACAGGCATGGTATAATAGATTTTCAGGTTTCATTACATCACTCGGGTTTCATAACAGTAGTTGCGACACCTTATTGTTCATTTATCAACAAGATGACCAACTTGTCTACCTTCTACTATAGGTAGATGACATTGTTCTAATTATGAACAACCCTAACCTGCTTATCCAAATCATTACCCATCTCTCCTTTGAGTTCTCCATGTCTAATATTGGCTTGTTGCATCACTTTCTTAGCATCACAGTCACCCGTGATCACCACTCTTTATTCCTGACCCAGTCCAAGTATGCTTGTGACATCGTGCATCAAGACAACATGATCGCTTGTAAGCCCAATCATACCCGGGTCAAATTAAACTCCAAGCTTAGTGCGACTGTAGGGAACCCGTTACCAGATGGTACCTTATACCGTCGCCTCACTGGGGCGCTTCAGTATCTCACTGTTACACATCCAAACATCTCATATGCAGTTCTAGCAAATATGCTTATTTATGCATACCCCACGTGATGTTCACTTTGACTTTATGAAACGTGTCTTACGGTATATTCATGGCACCATTGATCACGTTCTTCGCCTATGTGCTTCGCCTAATCACGCTCTCGTTGTTTTCTTTGATGCCGATTGGGGTGGATGCCTTGACACATGATGATCTACCTCTGGGTATTGCATCTTCCTTTTGGGACAACCTCATCTCCTGGTCATCAAAAAGGCAACCGACCATCTCTAGATCGAGCGTTGAAGTAGAATATCGCGTTGTCACAAATGTCGTAGTTGAAGCTACATGGCTCCGCAACCTTCTTCTCGATCTTTGCACCTCTACACACAAAGCCACTATTGTCTTATGTGACAATGTCTCCACAATTTACCTATCCAGGAATCCTGTTTAGCATCAACACACCAAACATGTAGAAATGGATATCCACTTTGTCCATGAAAAAGTCTAGCTGGGTCACATTCAGGTTCTTCATGTTCCATTTGCTCATCAATATGGTGACATCTTCACCAAAAGTCTACCAAGATACCTATTTGAGTCTTTTCCAATCGAGCTTGAACGTTACTATTCATCCCTGTTCTAGTTGAGGGGGCTATTAGAAGAAGTTATTATTATTATGTCTATTATATTTGTTATTACTTTTTGATTTGGTCATTATGGAGATCTTTAATTATAGGAGTTTCCTTAGGTCTATTTTGCCTATTTAATGGTATGTAATCTTCATTATGAATCAATCAAGAAATACAAATCAATTCACTTTTCAACAAAACACACACACACACACACTTTGTCTTATTCCTATATATCTTTTAGTTTATTCTTTTTTATTTTTGTTTCATTTAATTTCATGTAAACGGCGGCAGGTGTTATAAGTTGTCGTTGTTGCGTGTGTGTGGGATGCACTCCTAATCCCTGTGGTGTTTGGGTTGTTCCCGGTCCAAATGCGACCACTTTGTCTCTACGCAACATGTAGGTCATATGGCTGTGGATAGTTCGGAGATGGTCCTTAGATTCTTTATATTCAAATGATAGCGATTTCTAGTGTTAACCCTAATCACTTTCTACACATGCTCTCTCTAATTTTTCTAAACCTCCACTACAAAAAATGCCATTTAGTGGCACACGTTTTTTGTGGTATTTAACTTTTGTGCCATTAATATATAGTTTTAGTGGCACTTTGTGTGTGCCATATTTGATTGACCTATATATTTAGTCACATTTATCATCTATGCTTCAAAATTAAGGTTTTAGTGACACTTTATTATGTCATACTTACATGTTATATAATTTTATGGCTTTTAATTTTATGCCACTAATCAATATAATACTACTCACCCTCAAATATTTCTTAAAAAACTTTTGGTGGCACATATATTTATTAAAAAAAACTCCCTCCAAACAAATCCCACCAAAAAATTAATTAATTAAGTTAAAACTATTTTATTAACCTAAATAATCCAAATCCCTCAACTCCAGACACCCACGATCTCCCATCTCCCTTCACAACCCATTCACCCAATTCTTCTACAATTTGAATCAGTTTAACAACATAGGCGTCGATTGAATACAATCTCGATCAACAACATAGGCGTTCGAATGTGAATTCGATTTTGTACTGAGATAAGGTTCATTGTGGTGGGATTCTCGGGTTCTTCCATAATTTGACCCCTTCAAACCTGTTTAAAGGTTCCAATTTTGAACTGCGATTGGGTTCGTTGTGGTGGGATTCTCGGTTTCTTCCGCAATTGGAATCCGTCGACCTGTTTAAACCTTCCAATTTTGTACCGTGATTTGGTTCGTTGTGGTGGGATTCTCGGGTTTTTCATCTCGATCAACAACATAGGTGGGGTCGGAACTATTTGAAGGTGAATTCAATCATGTTGTTTAATCTAATTTTGCATTTAGTGATGATTGATTTAGACTCAATTCGATCATTCAGTGATGTTGTCCATGTACAAAGTTTGTAAATATGAAATATCAAATTAGACAAAGTGTTCTTGATGACCTTATATGTTTAGGGTTTCGCCCAGAATACTAGAGATGGGAATATCATGGAAAAAGGCACAACCATTGCATCGACTAGCACAACCCTTAATGTGGAAGTGCATGATTTGTTGAATGATGCTTTTGAACCGGATGGTGGAAGTGGAGTGGAATTACACGAGAATGCTTCAAACAATAGTCAAGATATGAACAATAAAGGAAGCAAGTTTGATTACTACTATTTTATGCTTCAAGGAGATAATAGAGCGGATATAGAAGTAGATGATATTGATCAAGATCATCAGTATGAAGACATGGATGATATGATACATACAAATAATCATTATGATGCAGAAATGGAAGTTCATGACAATGTTCAAGAACATTTACAATGCCCTTACAATAAAAAACAACATGTTTTGCTCTGAATTTATTTTTAAAAATGCAATAGCATCTGTTAGAATTAATTGTTCGCATCTACTTTAGGTAATAACCCAATTGTTGATATTACGAAAGGATCATGTTTTAGGATATTTAGGCAAGTTTAGGTTTTTAAGACCTGTTCAGAATGGATTTCTGTGTATAAGTATTATACTATGCATCCCAAACTTAGTCTTGAAGTTATTTTTTATATTGTTTTTGTGTCATTAACTTGTTTTATTTTACCGAAACCTCCTTAGGTGCTCCCAAAAAAGTTAGGGGTTATACACAGAAGGCAGAAATATGGAAAATGAATAGTAATGAAAGAATACTTGTCATGTTTAACACGTATGGAAAGCCAGTGGGGGATATAGGTAAAGAACTTGTTCAGTACCTTGGGACACATGTAAGGATGGCCGAGCATGTATCAATTGAATATTCTAACTGGAGAAAAGTTCCTATGCAACAAAAAGAGGATATGTATTTACTTGTTAAAGTATGTATTTTAATTTACTTATAAGGATATACTCATTAAGTTATGAGTTATACACTAATATATATGTAATTTTTATTTGTTATCCAAATTTACTTTTCATCCTGATGAAACAAGCTAGGTTAAAAAATGGATATTACATAGCATGGGGAAAAAATGGAGAACATGGAAAGGTATATTAAAGTCACGTGGATATGATCCAAGCCTTAGTATTGATAAAATTATGGCACAACACACTAGTAATGATGATAGAGTGAATGCAGCTCAACTTAAAGAACTTGTTACTCGTTGGTTCACTCCAGAATTTCAGGTAACAATACCAATTTCTTATTTTATTTTCAATACGGATTCTAATTTCCAATTTGCTTAGAAAATTAGTTTGAATCATTTTATTTTCAATACACCTTCCATTTTATTTTCTCATTTTATTTTGTATGATTTCTTTTCATGTGCTAAAATACCAATTACTATAGAATACATGTGATAAAAAACGATCAAGCCGCTAAAAGATGAAGGAACCTCATGTAACTGGGACAAAGTCATTTGCTAGAGTTGCTCATGAAATGTTATTAATCTAATTATATTTTTACATTATTGTCATACATTCTTTTGAACTCTCTTACTAACCATCAAACATAAATTATAGGCAATGAAGAATGATGGTGTGTACCCAATAAGAGGAGAAATGTATATAACAACAGAAGCCTTGAGTTGCACGATTGGCTTCAGTTGCACGATTGGCTCAATCGCAGCCTTCAGTATAAAAAACCGAGGGAGTAGGACTCGTGTTTTTGTGTCAAAGTATCAAAAACCTTTGAATTTTCAAAAAACAACAGCCTTCAGTTGCACGATTGGCTCAATCACACGACTGAACTCAATCGCACATCCCATACGCACGATTGAACTCAGTCGCCCATCCATTCGTACGACCGTACCACCTCATTCGCATCGTCCATCCGCATTCATCCAATCACACGATTGTTCATCCGCATTTATCCAATCGCACGATTGACCCATCCGTATTTGTTCAATCGCACGATTGGTCCATTCACACCTCTCCATTCGAACGAGTGAATAAGTCTTATGTTAAAGTTCAAAGTTTATAGAAATGGAAGATCAGTACTCTGTGTTTACTGCCAGTAGAGACTCTCGTATCCAAAACCTTTTGCTTCTGGAAAATGAAATAGGGAATCACAATAAGCCCTCTAAACTTATAACGTTAGATGATTACCCACAATGGAAGCAAAGGTTTGAGATTTATCTAAATGGAGTTGATCCCAATCTGTGGGAATCAATCAAGATAGGTTAAAGCATGCCGGTTGGTGCTGATGGTGTTAAATTTACCTTGGGCGGCATGACTGATAGCCAGAAGGTGAGTACAATGTTGAGAGTCACAACGATACCTAAGGATATATTCCACCAGTTTTCTGAGAACAAACAGGAAAATAAGTTATGGGAAGCCTTGGAGAAACGATACGACGGGAATGCATCGTTGAAAGCTCTAAAGGCAAAGGCTTTGAAGAAGGAGTTTGATAACTTCTCTTTGATGGGTGAAGAAATCTTGGATGATGTCATAGACAGGTTCTACCATTTAATGAGTGAGCTGCATACTCATGGAGTCACAACGTCAATGGAAGATAAGGTCTCAAGCTTTGCTGATGGTCTGCCAGAGAAGTGGGACTCGTTTGTGTCTAATTTGAAACAAAACAATTTACTGGCAAAATTAGACATAAATGACTTCATCCTAAAATTGAGGGAGGAGGAACTGAGGATGAAATACAGGTCATAGAAAGGAATCAATGATCAGAATCCTTCCCTTTATAAATCCTCTTCCACTTCAACAAGTTCAGGAGCACCTCTTCAAACAACATTTATGTCTAATTTAACCGCTCCTTCTCAACCTACATCTTTAGGATCTGAAACGTCAGGGTCATCTAGTACCTAATATATCACATCTGAAGCAAATGCTACGAAGTTGAATCACTGTGGAAGTGGCAAAGGAGCATATGGTGTAACATCTTGTATTTTCGTTAAGTTAAAAAGTTAACTTTGTTAAATTATTATAAGGACTATTTATGCCTTTGATGAGAATCTATGGGTTACTTATGTGTAAGGCCCCGTTCCCGGAACGCTTACAGTTGGATCCTTGTCGCACATAAAACATAAAATTTCGTTTGTCTCCTGAAAATACTGCAGCGGAAACATTCAAAAATGACATCACATTTCATTATAAAAACTTTTGCCAAATAATACATCGTCAATCAGTTACAAAATACATTGTTGCATTATATCACAAAAGCATTAAATAAATGGATGCCATCCCAAAAGAGCTGAGTAGCCACCTCTTGCTATACTCAGCAATCATTACCTGCCAACTGGAAACACATCAAAATTCAGCGTTGCTGAGTGAGTTCTAGTTTTATAAAATAAAACATACTTTTCTTTCGTTAAAACCATTCTTTTCTTTTATGCGATCATACATCATACGTACACATAGATAATATCATTATTATATTCTTTAATCTTTCATGCTTTTATTGTTTCATCATTACTTCTTTCTTTCCCTTCCACCATAAACTTTACCTAGCTATTTCCTGATACTAGACCTAGGTCTAACATAGACCAGCTATAACGGTGCATCGCACCTCTAGTCATAGTACCTAGGGTAGAGTTTAGGTGTACCACTACTATGTGCAATATCCAGCTATTTCTGGTACTAGACCTAGGTCTATCATAGACCAGCTATAACGGTGCATCGCATCTTTGATCGCAGTACCTAGGGTATGCAGCAATGGGGCTATACAAATGGTCAATCACAAAGAAAGACCCCGATGTGCATCCTCCCGGGGTAGCGAACCCGCACACCGTTGGGCTAACACCTTTTAATGGCGTGTCCCGACATACAGTGCTTGCAAGACTTCTGTTACTTTCATCATTCACTAATGCATGCATTCTTACTTCATGTTCCTTTTTTATTATCTTTCACTTTACGTTACATAATACTTCATTCATTCATTAACATGACACGTAAAGCCACAA
>BJCM01039712.1:0-14269 GCA_018326385.1 Flaveria bidentis | reverse complement strand
CATGCATGCAGAATGGACTTTGGGTGTTTGGTTGCTTCAGCCTCTTCATAATTCTCTACAATAAAGTCTGAAGACAACAGCTGAAGACAAAGTCTGAAGACAACAGCTGAAGACTAAGTCTGAAAGACAACAGCTGAAGACTAAGTCTGAAGACTAAGTCTGAAGACAACAGCTGAAGACAACAGCTGAAGACAAACAGCTGAAGAAAACAGCTGAAGACTAAGTCTGAAGACAACAGCTGAAGACAATAGCTGAAGACAAACAGCTGAAGACTAAGTCTGAAGACAACAACTGAAGACAAATAGCTGAAGAAAACAGCTGAAGACTAAGTCTGAAGACAACAGCTGAAGACAACAGCTGAAGACTAAGTCTGAAGACAACAGCTGAAGACAAACAGTTGAAGACTAAGTCTGAAGACAACAGCTGAAGACAAACAGCTGAAGAAAATAGCTGAAGACTAAGTCTGAAGACAACAGCTGAAGACAAACAGCTGAAGAAAACAGCTGAAGACAGCAGAGGTTGTCGCAACAGCTGAAGTTCGCTGAAGGACGACTTTGGTTGCTTCAGCCTTCATAATTCTCTAAATTTAAATATAAAACAATTTGTATCACTTTTTTCAGACTTGGATCGAACCAGTCGGTGGATCCGTCCTACCGGGATTCGGAGATCGACCGATCCGATCCACCGTAAATCGTTTTTTGCAAAGAGTCTACCAATTCGAACTGATTTGATGGTCGGACCAAGAACCAAGTCAGACCGTTTTTTAGTTATTATTTTATAGTTTTATTGGATTTAAATGAGTTTAAGGGGTGGTTCGAATTATGATTTATAGTATTGGACATAAGATTCTTGTTAGAGTTTTTATATATAATTATAAATTACACATATAAAATATCTATATTGAATTACATATATAATTATATATCTAATATACATATATATAATTATAACATCATCCGGTTTCTTATATTCGATCTGATCGGTTCGACCAATAAGATGGCCGGTTCACTGTTCGATCCAGTTTTAAAAACATTGATTTGGAGTTAGCGTAGTAACCTTATTCTGAAGTTAACATCCGTTTATGACAAGTTAGTGTGAATTAACTGTGTTGTTGAGTAAGTAGAGTAGATCAGATATGATAACATTTTAGTTAAAATAAGTTCCACGTATTTACTTTTTGATAACTGTTTTATTTCTTTGTGGTCAAAATAAGCAAAAGACAACTAATAAAGTGGTTGGTACAACTACTTAATTATTATCTAGATACATGATTCTCACTATAAAAAAGTATTTTATATTATCCGTTTTGAAATTAACAATGTGGTCTGAGCAGAAACATAAAATGTAAAAACTTTAAAAGAAATTACACAAATACAATTAAACAATTCAAAATTCGATCATGTTCGATCTTCAAAGTTCAAATAGACGTCATCAAATCATCAATGATGACAACGTTACATATTATACAACAAATAATAGAACATACAAAGAATCTATTATCTAGAAGAGTATTAAATAAAATAATTTAAATTACTTAATCTTTGACGATATCCCCATCAAGAATTACGAGAAAGTAGACTTTGAATATTTACATTCAAGTTTTCAATTTGTTTATTTGACTTTCTATGGTCAAAAGTTCTCCTTGTGAAAGTCAAATTTGGTGCTAGTCTTGTGAGAAAAGTCTGCAGCAAGTTGTTTCAACTCTTTGACGAGTGTTGGTGCTCCACAATAAAATACACCTGTAATTTTATAACGTTTTAATGTCAGAAAATTAACAAGTTCAAATGACTATATAAATATATAAAAAACGCATAATATTTATACTTTTAAGTAATTGTAGGAGTCAAACAAGCCGAGTCGAGATCGACCTCGTCTAATTCAAACTCGGCTCGTTTGAAATTTTATGTCCAAAACTCAAACTTTGCTCGTTTATTATTTATTATATATTTAAGAAATATTTTTATATACGTGCTCACAACGAGAACGTATATAACTTATTACGGTCAAGTCTGTTGTGAAACGTACTTTTAATACTAGAATTGGCTTATTCATCGGATTATATAGGTTTAAATATGATAATATTTATTATCTAGTCTTTATATTTGTTATATAAAAAGATATTATATTTATTCAGATAAAGGCTCGTTTAGACTGGTGAGCGCCGTCAAGTTTGGTATGTAATGCCGGACTTGAGCTTGTTAATCAGATGATCTTCGATTTAAGCTTAAGCTCACACTTGTTTACGCTTTGACTTGATTCGAGCTTTTTACGAACCCATTTCAAGTAGCTCACGAGGGTTTTTACTTGTATACGCGGTTATTGCTACTCTAATATGAAAACACTATTAGAGAAAATAACTCACCTATACGTTGACCAGTGTGAGCAACAGCAATACGCTTATAAACACTCCTCCAATTAGGCCTTGCAAAATGCGACTTGACCCGAGTCCCCGAGACAACATCAACACCATTTTTCGCATGATTTAGCGACTGAAGCATCGTGATCAAAGCAGACCGCGCGTCACCTTCTTCATAAACACTTGTGCAGTAATTATGCATCTCGATCACACCATTTTGATCTGTTTCCGCCACCTCGTTCATGACCCCTTTGAACCAATCAAACGAACCTTGTTCTCTAGTGACCCAGTAGAAGTAAGCCCGAGTTGTCTTGAAGTTGTTGGCGGTGGCGTTCATTTTCCCTAGCGGTGATTGCCCATTGGCGCCGCTTTCCAAGGCATCGTATTCTTCCTGTTTGGCTTTTGTGTTATTCATGATGTCTTTAAGGATACTGATCATAGGGGTGGCACCGATGCCTAAGCCTACTAGCAACACCACGTCGTATTTCTTGTAGTCCTGTGCTGGGGCACCGTATGGCCCGTCAATGAGAACCTTTGGGAAACTGTTGATAAATAAGAAGGTTAGGAATCGGGTCGAGCTTCTAATAAAAATGTTGTTTTTCCGCTTTAACAATGAGAAGTTATGGATATAACGAGAAATGAATAGCTTACTTCGAGTTGTCTTCTTGGTACTCGGCCCTTAGGAGTCCGCTTTTGCCATCAATGGGTTGCTGACATGCCTGCACAAGACCAAAATAAAAAAAACGGGTGAAAAACGAGTTGTTTTATCACTAACGGGCCAAACATGTAAGTTACGTCTATAAAGGAAACTCGTCAAACAGATAGAAGTTCGTCAAAACGGTATTTTTAGTGCATAAAACTTAAGAACAAGTGTTTATCCATATAATTATATATGTTACTTCTGAATCATATATAATTCGTAAATTGTTTATAAAAAAGGTTCATAAATTTAGACATATAGTGTTTGTCGCGGACCCGACCCGACCCAATATGTTGACCCGTAACCCAATTCACCCAACCCGTCCATGTATTGTTTGTATGCCAAACACAGTCTACAAGGTTCAAAACTAAGAAACCATACCCGAGAGAAGACGACTTTAAGTTGTCGGGTCCAATCACCGGCGGCTCTGATATGCACACTAAGGTAGTCATCTCCGGGCGCAGAAGTTATTGAAAACGGATGCCTGAATCATTGTAAGGTTCTTGTTAACAACATTTTCGTTACAGAAGCGGTGTTTTAAACAGTTATTATGCACGAGACTCACCACTCAAATGGAGAAACCGCCTTGCAGTTCACAAACATGTATTGTCCGCTTTTGTATTTGAATCCTTGAGGCTTCGACATGTGAAGCGCCAACACGTTTCCGGGGTAAACAGCCACCTTCAAAGCGCAAATAATGTCAGTACAATGTATCACCAATCCTACTTACAACATATGTCTATTTCAATCAGTTACAACAAAAATTTCGATTTAGATTATGTTTACTCTAAGAAGTCAAACGGGTCGAATATATGAACTTTTAGCATAAAACCTCCTAAGTTTTTTTCAAAATATTATTGAAATAATATGATCCTCATAATCATATCTGAAACAATAACTATTCACTAGAAAATCTAAAACATTTGGACAAAAAAATATTTCGCATCAACCAAACTCGACCCATGCCAAAAATGACTTGTTTTGACCCGATACTCGACCCTCGGGTCCACCCATGTTTTCGTTACCTTTAATATCTTGACGGGCTTGACGCTAGATCTTAACGCCCTGAGTAGTCTCTCACTGGTATAAAGCAAAACTGGGATCGCCACGTACATCCACGTCTGATGTAAAAAAAACGAAAATATGATTTTAGCCTGAAAATCCCGAAAACATTCATACAATGTACTTTTGAAGTTTGTACTCACCGTCTTCTTGTACCATTCTTTCGTGAGGTAAATTTTGATCCCGTGAACAATGAGCATAACATAAACAATAACAAACAGGTGATGGGAGTACCAAAAAGCGTTAAAACCCGTAAGTTTGTTCAGAGGTTTCGGTAGGTTGAGTTTACCACGCCTTAGCCACGGGGTTGCTAAAGTAAAGGCTATTGCCATTAGAACCACCATTATGATCCCCGTATACCCTACAGGTTCCTTCACATAATACCAATAGGTATCGGGTTGTTCGCCAAAATATTTAACCATCGGCTCATACTCCTCTTCGGTTGCACTAAGAAGTCGCGGGAAATCACACGTTAGATGTGCAATTCCATGGAGCCCCACTCCAACCGCGATCCCAACAGCGATCACCTAATACACGCGCAAAAGTTTAGTGCAAAATGTTGGAAAAGTAACAGGTTACGTAAAAAAATGCACGTTAAGGACCACGATACTCACTTTGTGGAAATTGAGATTATCGTCAAACGGAACCACGACACCTAGCTTGGTCTTGTTCCTAAGCCATGTGATGGTGTTTCGACACACAGGTAATAAAATAAGAGCCATGTTTAACTTGAGAGTCTCGGCTCCACCCTTAGCGACACAGACACAATGGCCCATTACATCAAAAGCGGCCCGATTCTTGTACTGAATGTACTTCCAAGTAAACAAACCCGCCATCGCCCCGATCCAAAGTGCCATCACCCAAAATCTTTGCCAGTTATCTTGTAAAAAGTACTTAAAACTATCATACCAACGTTGTATGATGTTCCTATCGTTCGGGTTTCTGAGCTTTTGGCTCAACATCACGCTCAAGTTCTTGCTCTCGCCTCTTACGGCTTGTGTCGGGGCTTGTAATAACAATGTTTCCAAGCTTTCAATCTAGGTTTTAGAAGGAAATTTGTATTGTTAATTAAAGAAATTAAATTTAATGAATAACAAAAGATTGTTAATACACATATATAAGTGTATTATGTAGTTGTCGTAGTTGTCTACTTAAAATTAGTCTTGTATTGAATGTGTCATATATGTGCCCACATTAACTATAACAAAGATTATTGGAGCAAAAAACTTATGCTTGTGTACCATGATGTAACCGAGATTGTCAGGGTCTAACTCTTCCATGATCAATGCCGCATATTCATCTGCTTGTTTTTGAATGTTCGATAACTTGTTTGCCGAAGCGCTATAGCTTATAATCTGTATAGCATAAACGGTTAACATGTTAGATATGATTTGAAACTCATTACCAAAATTATGATATCAAAAACACTTTTATTTAATGTCACATGCACATGTTTTGAAAAATCTAGCACCAAAATTTGAGGGTTTTTCTCGAATTTTTTAAGCTTTTGCTCGGGTCGGCCCACCAGTCCAATAAACTGTAATCAAACCGGTGGCGCCCATGGTTCTCGGTTTAACCAGTTTGACTGACGGTCCGACCAGATAAACACAACCACATGGGTTAAAACATTAACAAAACTTGACGATCATTCTATAAGTATATTGGGATTACACGAGAGTACGAGACAATACCTCTCGAACTTCTTCTTCGGTGATCCGACCATCGGCATCTTTATCAACCCTACATTCATGTTCTTCAATCAGTAACAGTGTTCTACTACTCTTACATCAAGAATGAATCATAATAACAATAATCTCTAAACAAATATCATGAATTCTTACATATCAAAGAAAGTTTGAAGCCGTGTGTCGAAACTTTGATCAGCAATTTGGTCCCAAAACTCCTTCAACTGATCTTTGTTAATCAAGTCGCCGGTGATGCTCCGGCGCCGGCTAAGTGCATCAAACAGTTCTCCGGCGAAACCCTCTGAATCTTTGTTCATCCCTGCAAGAATTTCGTAAATTAAGATCAAGATTACACAAGAAAACGAAAACAAAACGAGGGTTTCGATTCCAAATCTGGATAATAATCGATTTTGTTTACCGATGCATTTTCCGAACAGTGATCGGGGAAGAACGCCGGTGGTTCCGGCGGTGAGTTCGTCAAACCGCTTCTCCACGGCGGTCCACCCCACAGCTCCGTCGGTTTTGCTGATGAACTTCAGCCCTTTAAGAGCATGAGTCGCCGCCGACTTCGTACGGTCAAGATCTCCGGCCGGTGGTCGCCGGGAAAACGACGATAGCTTCTTGAGCTCCTCCGACACCTGCCGGAGTCTCGCCGATGCATTTCGCACTACTGATGTCGTTAACGACGTCTTCTTCTCCAACCCTTTGGCTAACAGTGAGAGCTCTGGGTCCTCCACGTCAGCGCCGCCGCCGGCCCTGACGCTGTGGAGCGCCACCGTGTCGTCGCCGACGTCGAAGGTGATCTCGACGTAGTCGTCGGTGTTTCTTCCGCCGGTGGTGCTGCTGCTGTTGCTGCTGCCACCGTCGTCGGGAATGTTGAATCTAGCGCTTTTACGTGTGCCCCTTTTGTTCAATGGACCACTGAAGGACTTACGGTCGACGCCGTACACCTCCGGCAACCCATCTCTGCCGTCGTCAGTACCCATTTTTTGCATTTGCAGCAATCAAACAACAGATTTATGAAGAATTAACGAACAAGAATCGATTTGAACTGAGTTTGATTGAAGAAATTCGCAGAATTTGGGTGGAATTACGGAGAAGTGATGAACACCCACGAACAACAATCGATTTCTACTGAGTTTGATCGAAGAAATTTGCAGGATTTGGGTGAAATTCTGATGGATGTTGAAGATATTTGTGAATTATTGAAAGATGAGACGATTGATTAAGGGTGTGTGATGATTAGGGGTTTAAATAGCGATGGTTAAAAGTAGTTAAAATGAGTCCAATTTCGACAGCTTTTGGTTCGAGAAGGAAGAAGGCTCCGTGTGTGTGAGAGAGAATAAGTCAACGGTGTATTGGATATTATATTAAATGTTTTGAATGTTTTTGTGTAACTAAAAATAGTATAAAAGTTCGTTAACGACGTGATTATTATATGTCTTAATTGGAATCAAGTCATACGTAAATTATATTATATTTTAGTTGATTATTCTTGGTGTATGTCTGGTATCAAGTCATTCGTAAACTATATTCTAATGATTATCCGTATGTATGTCTGGTATTATGTAAATTATATTATAGTGATTTATCGTGATGCAACGTGTGCAGGTGAGTTGAGATAAAAAGGTAAAAAAAGACTTTGTAATGTAAATAAATGAAATTCCACACACAAGACATATCCGATCAAACCATGTGGGCACATATAAAAACACAAACAAATACATATAGCATAAGCACATATATTAAACAACGTGCATCAAAGAAAAAGAAATTAAAAAGATTAGGTTAACAACATAAGACACATAAAGCCTAATCTACAAGACAATCATATGAAAGGTGTTCATGAAACGAAAATACAAAATTGCAAATGAGTTGTTGATCTGCAAACAGGTTGGGCTCATGATAAAAAAACAAACAACAATGAAATAATGATGTGTAAAGGGAATCCAAACCTTGGTGTTCTATTAGCCTATTCAACAAAGTATAGTGATCATCAAAAACAAATTAACCAAAATTCTTATTTTTATTTGATTTTGTGGTAATTCAAAAGGGAAGTTCTTTAAGGAGAAGAAGGTTTAGGGCAAACATAATTCAAAAGAGATGTTATTTTAGGAGAAGATTGTTTCAAGAAACCCTGAATTGATTGTGAATTCGATCCTTGTTCCTATAGAGAAATGCAAACGGGAAGATGATCTTACTATGTGTGAAGATGACGAACAAACACATAATCTTGTGAACCCCTAATAAGTAATACGAATGAAGACATGCGCAAACTATATCACGAACAGAGAGTCAGAGACACTGTTAGGTCTTGCGTGGCATGGTGTTGAAAGGGTTTACCCTGACTCTAAAGCACATGCATGGTGAAGAAGACGTTGAAGCACATGTATGGTGAAGAAGACGTGCTTATGGCAGAGGACATCTCCACCTTGTACATTATGCAAAGTGGATAGTAAATTACTATTAACGTCAGTTTCAAATGTAAATAGTTATATAATATGCTAGAAAGTCGGGATGGTTTGTTTAGAATATAAGAAAGTCGTTGTGTTGTTTTGCAAATACGCATAAAGAGAAATGTAAATAAAACAGGAAAAGATTTAAATATAAATTCTTTTAAATTTTTCTAAAACTAATAAAATATAAAAAGTATTAAAATGTTAAAACGTGTCTTGATCAAAATTATGTCTGGGACAAATTAATAATGTATCCCTTCTTAAGTTTCATTTTTTCTAATCATTTATAACTTTACATACTATACTATTTTTAAAAAATATATACCATAAAAACCAGTATTTTTTAATCATTAAAACGTCTATTGCGCTGATATAAAAATACAGTTTTTTTTTTCATTTTTTTAATTCATTGTGTAATTTGTTCGGGTCATTTTGTAATCTTCTGAATTAATAAGCATTACACAATTACCCAATGAGAAATATATAATGAACTTAACACATATAAAATTTACATTTCTCATTATTATATTATTCGAAAAGCATCGTTTTAAAAAACATAATGCATGATACAATTTTCAACATTAGACACAATAACTAGCACTAAACTCGATGATCAGCAATATAGAACTGCTTGACGAATATTACACAATGACATGATAAAAATTACATATAGAACTAAAAAACGTAAAGGAGTTACATGTTCAACATTGTGTTATTTGAAAATCATTATTTTAAAAAACACAATGCATAGTACAATAATCAACATTAAACACAATGGGTAACACAATGACTAACACTAGACTCAATAATTAGCAATAAACACAATGAGTTGTTTAACGCGGATTACATAATGACGTAATCAGGATTACATAATGAACTGGAAAAAATGTAAAAAAAAGTTACATTTATCTTTTTTTTTTGTTATTTGAAAATCATCATTTTAAAACAACAGAATGCATTAAACAATGGTCAATATTAGATACAATTGGTAACATAATGAGTAGCACTAGACTTGATGATTAGCAATAGACACAATAAACTGCTTGATGTGGATTACACAATGACCTGATGAGTATTACACAATGAATTAGAAAATGTAAAAAAATGGTATGTTTTAACATTGTATTATTTGACAATCATCATTTAAAAAAGCACAACGGATAATACAATAGTCAACATTAGACATAATTGGTAACACAACGACCAACAATAGACTTGATAATTAGCAATAGACACAAAAGCTGCTCGATGAGGATTATATAATAGCATGTTCTAGATTACACAATGAAATAGAAAAAAGATAAAAGAGTTACAATTTCAACATTACATTATTTGAAAATAATCATTTAAAAAAACACAATGTATAACACAATGGTTAACATTACACACAATGGGTAACACAATGACTAACACTGGACTCGATGATTAGCAATAGACACAATGAATTGTTTGATGAGAATTACATAATGATTTGATCAGGATTACATAATAATTTGAAAACATAAAAAAAATATTTTCAGCATTGTGTTATTTGAAAATAACCATTTTACAAACACAATGCATAACAAAATAGTTAACATTAGCCAAAATCATCTGATGAATATCACAATGACATGATATTACACAATGAGTTGATATTACACAATAAGCTGGCAAATATTACACAATAAGCTAAAATATCTTAAAAAATACTTTGCTTTTATGTATCAAATTTATAGGCGTTTTAAAGATTAAAAAACGTTTGTTTTTATGGTGTAACTTCTTTTAAAAAAATAATAATTTACAAGCATTTAAAAAAGGGTGAAACTTTAAAGTGTGGTTAAGACTAAAATACACTTGGTCTATCATTTAAAGTTTCAATTATGTACTATTATGACCGAATTTTCTTAGTCATTGAATTTAATATCTAATTGATAATAATCCTTTTTGTCTTTTTAGTTTTTCCTACCTTTGTACAATAATCCTAGCCAATAAAATAAACATATAGTTATGGTATATTTGGAATTTAAGAAAAATAAAGTGTTGTGAAAATAGAGGAATATTCAAATACGAAGTATAAAAATAAATATTATAAAGGATTAATATGTTAACACATGTATTTTTAATCAGAATTAGGTTGGGTCAAAATTGGTAATGGTCCTGTAACATCCAACTCCTCATACTACCAATATTGTGCGCTTTGTCCACGAGTAGCTTACTGATTTGCTTTTGGTTGTGCGGGTGAAAACTTCCCAGAGAGGTCACCCATTCCTGGATTGCTACCACCTGAGCACAATTAACTATGAAGTTTTCCTCTCATGCACAACCATTATGCCCAAAACACGTTGGTGATATTAGAGGCCACACATTCCTCATGAACCATGAATCTCTTCAGTCCGCGACTTATGTGAGATTTATGTAGGGTGTCACAATCACCCCCCATTTGGACCCATCGTCCTCGATAAGCCTGAGAACTCATCATCTCCAATGAGGTTTGTCCCACCATCTCAAACAGCACGTGAGTGGCTCTGATACCATTTTGTAACATCTGACCCCTTGTAATGCCAATATTATCCGCTTTGCCTACGAGGAGATCACGTATATGCTTTTGGTTGTCTGGGTGAAAACTTCCTGTGGGAGGTCACCCATCCCTGGATTGTTGTCAATTGAGCACACTTAACCGTGAAGTTTTCCTCTTATGCCTAGCCAATGTGCTTTTTAAAACGCATTGGTGATATTAGAGGCCAACCATTCTTTATGAACTAGGAATCTCTCCTGTTCACGGCCGATATAAGATTTATGTAGGGTGTCACAGTTCCCCATTTTCAAGTTTCACCATTTCTTAAACCATTCATAAATTTTAAACATGATATTATTTTTTTAAAAAAAACTTCACCATGAAAACAAGCATTTTTAATCTTTAAAATGCTTATAATGTTGATAATAAAATAAAGTTTTTTAACTCATTTTGTAATCTTGTCAGGTCATTGTGTAATCTTATGAACTGAAGAGGATTACACAATTCTCCGATGAGAAATACACAATAAACTTGAAATGTAAAGAGTTAACATTTCTTATTATTGTGTGATTCGAAAATCATCATTTAAAAAACAATGACTAACACAATGGTCAACATTAGACACAATGGATAACATAAAGACCAACACTAGACTCGCTGATAAGCAATATACACAATGTGTTGATTGACGAAGATTATACAATGACATGATCATGATTACATAATGAACTGAAAAACATAAAAAAATTACATTTCAACATTTTGTTATTTGAAAATCATCATTTTAAAAACACAATGCATAACATAATAATGTATTAGACACAATGTGTAACATAATGACCAACACTAGACTCGATAATTAGCAATGAAAACAATGAGTTGTTTGACGACAATTACACAATAACCTAATCAAAATTACACAATAGAGTGGAAAAAATGTAATAAAATTACAACTTCAACATTGTGTTATTTGAAAATCACCTCTCTAAAAAACACAATGGTTAACATTACACAAAATGAATAACAATATAACTAGCACTAGAGTCGATAATTAGCAATAGAAACAATGAGTTGTTTGATGAGTATTACACAATGACCTGATTAATATTACACAATAAATTGGAAAACTTAAAAAAATATTTTTAGCATTTTATTATTTGAAAATCATCATTTAAAAAACACAATGTATTAGCCACAATGATCTGATAAATATTACACAATAACTTAATATTACATAATAAGATGACAAATATTACACAATGAGCTGAATAATGTGAAAAAAATCATTTTGACGTATTAAAATTATAGGCGTTCTAAAGATTAAATAACACTTGTGTTTATGGTGTTATTTTTTTAAAAATTATAATGTATGTAAAAGTTATGAGTAGTTAAAAAGGTGAAACTTGAAAATGTTGTTAAGACTAAAATACACTTGGCTTAATTATTTACCATTATACCACACGGGGTTTTTTAACCCTTGGATCTAAAATCTAACAAATGTTAATCTTTCTCATTCTTTTTAGTTTTTCTTTCCTTTTACAATAATCCCACCCGTGAAATAAACTGTAAGAGACACAAAATATATAAAAAAAAAAATTATGTATGTCACATGTTGGTTTTGAACAAACTTTATTAAGAAACATACATATTAAATAAGGGAGAATTCATATATTCCTCTCTCTACCAAAAAAAATTATATATTTAACCAAAACACAAGTTTTAACATATAAAATAAAATTCTTTGTAAATTTGGTTTGAGAAATTGTGCAATTTCACAAGTTTAAATGAGGAATGAATAAATACAATGCAACTATATGCTCAAAATCTTTGAAAACATAATATGTATGAGGTATAAAGTCCAATTTGTTATAGATTTATAATTTAGTTATGCCAAAATTACCAAAATAATTATTTCACTAAACATTTCTACAAAGTTAACTATCTGCTCGTAAGTTCACTAAATACTCTCACAAATCCGATGACTTCCTATGATTTGTTATCACTTAGCAATATAGCCGTGTCACTAAAGAATACAATTATTCAAAGTCTTATTATATTGCGAATCTAATATAAAAAATAGAGTTAATCTCGATTTTCGTCCTTGGGTTTTGCAAATTGTCTCCACTTGAGTACCAACGTTTATTTTGTTTCCATTATTGGCCTGAGTTTTGCGAATCGTTTTTATATTCGTACTTTTGATTAATGGTGTTAAAATTTTCTGTTAAGTGATTGTTAAAAAGACCAAAATACCCCTCCACCTCCTCCACCTCCAAAACCAGCTCGACCCCACCACCTCCCTCCTCTCCGACTCCATCGACGCCGCCTCCTCCGCCCTCCTCACCTCCACCTCCGCCCCCTCCTCTTCTTCACCATTGCCTCCGTCCTCTCCTACATCTCCACCGCCCGAAAACCCCCTTCCTCCGCCTCACCACCACCTTCCCCCTCCACCACCGTCAGTTCAACATTCCGAACCGCCTCCCAAACCGCACTATTACTCTCAAACCCACTCCCAAACGCAATCTGCCAAACCCGGTCCCCTCTTTTCACCCCCTCCCTTTGCACATCAATCTCAACCTGCTTCGTTTCCCCCAAATCCTTCGATCTCCTCTCATTGCTTTGTTTCCTCCTCTTACAACACAAAAAGAACAAAATCAACAACAAACCCACTACATATCCGATCACAATTCCGGCAATCGCTCCACCGGAGAGCCCATCAGACGAGTCCGAACCCGACCCGGATTCCGACCTGTTGCACAACATAAGCGGACGCCAACACAGCGACTTCCTAGCTAAAGCCGAATCTGGAAAGCCCGAAAACGTGGAAGGTATCTCTCCGGGGAAGTGGAGCTTGACGACGCGGTTGGTTGGTTGTTGCAGACGACATGGGGCTAGGTGCGGGGGTGGGGGGTTATGGAGATGTATGAGAGGACGGAGGGGATGGTGAAGAAGATGAGGGGTTGGAGGAGGTGGAGGGGAGGAGGGCGGAGGGCAGAGGCGGAACTAGGCATACGGGTACGGGGTCATGTAACCCCATTGATTTTTGAACCCGTAGTGTAACGTATAATGCCGGATTTTTAGTGAACCCATAGTTTTACAGTAAGTGAACCCATTAATATATTAAAGTTTGATAAAATAACACAAATATGTACTTGGTTTAGTGGTAAATGCCCCCTTGAAGCCATGCGTGTCTGAATAGTTGGAGGTCACGAGTTTGAAACCTGTACTAGTCTTTTTTTTTCCTTCTTTGTTTAAGTAAAATTATCAAAATACTCTTACTTTAATAACACAAAATAAAACCCTAATCCCCATTTTTTCTCCATACACTCCATCGACATCTGCAGATTGCACACATCCAAAAACTAGACGGATTGCCCCGATTTTGATATTATATTTTTGTTAATATTTTCAATGCAATTTAATTACATTCCGAACCGAACCAACCCGACCAAACCCGACCGCACAAGCCGAAAATTTTTATATTATTTTGTTATTAAACGAATCAACGAAAAATAG
>BJCM01039661.1:0-10527 GCA_018326385.1 Flaveria bidentis | reverse complement strand
GCCTCCAACCTCCTCCAAACCTCTTTTAAGCTCAAATCAACCATTCTAAGCCTTAGGGAAACATACCACGACCTCATTCAAACATAGCCAAGCAAGAAATCAAGCCCCAAATGAATCATACACATACACACATGCATAAAAATGGGTTTACACCCAAAAGCTCGAAAAAGGGTTTTCAGATGCGTTCCAGCCCCAAAATCATTCAAAAATGTGTAAGGGATGGGTACTAGAACTCACACAAACGTTCTCGTCTAGTAGAGCTTCGATTTGACCCGCTACCCAACGATTTCCACTCTTGAATCCACCCGAACCAAGCTTTTCTCATCTTTTTCTCCTTCCCTTCTCCTCTCCTCTCTTCTTGGCTGAAAATGTTAAGAATGGGGTGTCTTCCCCCTTTTATACTCCCATTCCTCGAAGTTTCTCTCGTTGGCAAGTTTGGTCCCTCGACTTTGGACTTTATTTCTTTTGTTTTTCTTTCGTCGGCTTCAAAGGAAATTTCCAGGCGTTACAGTCCAACTCGGCCCTACTCGGAAAACTCAGTATCACTGTTTTTGTCAATTTCCGCTTATTTTCATCGATTTTTGTTGGATTTTTGTTGTTTTTATTGTATATACATTAGAAGATGACTATTAAATGATTACTATGTCTATGATATCATAGAATAAATATTATTTTTTTAATTATTTCATATTTTGAACATGTATTATTCTAAAAAATATTGATATTCACATACATTATTATAAATATTAATAAAATTATGGCATTTGATATATGTATAATTTTTTAATATTAAATTTTTGTATCATTTATCAAATCCGAGTACTCCCCGATCGAGTACTCCTCGATCAAGTACTCCTCGCCTAGAACGAGTACTCGCAACATTCCAGTCGACTGACCTAACAACGCCTAACGACTTTTACACCATTGTATATGCTTTATAGCATTTTAACTAAATAAATCACAATACATAATATAAGTGGAGCTAAAACCAATAAACTCAAAGGAAACGTCATCATTTTAACTATAAATTATTTAACCAACAAATGTCTTTAGATCTAATGGTATAAGGGTGATGGTTTAAGATTAAAACTTTTCAGATGTAATGGTTTAAGGGTGATGTTTAAGATTAAAATTTTTAGGTCTCATAATCAAACTTGACTTAATAGGTTTTCTTATAATAATAGATTTATTATTTAATATTTCTAGAAAAGTTAGGTCTAAAGCATAAGATTAATACGAACAATTAGAATTATATTTTAAAAATATATACTCAGATATTATGATATTTTTAAACAACGCAATTTACTAAAACTTGAGAAGATAAATATAACAAAATAAAATAATACAGAGAGAGTATGAACAATAACACCAAATTTATATGAGGATAAATAAATATCCTGTCTTATTAAAATGGGGTAACTTTATAAAATAATAACAAACTTTTAAAAGTGTTCCAATTAAGTAACTTAAATTTTAAATGTTCCAATCAGATCACTCATTTTTATATTTTATACAAATTAAAAGTCATAACATGTTTTTTAACATGTTATACTTTTGGATTCAGTTAGAAAATATATTTTTCTATCTTTTGATACTAATATAGAACTTTGACGTAATTTTTAGGCATTTTTTTATTTTTTTTATAATTAACATGTTTTTTTTATCTTTTAATATAAGTTTATATATTAAAAATTATAACTCCCATGTTTTTTCCATCATTACTTTCTTGTCATAATAAAATTTGGTAATGACTCGATTTGATCGTTTGGAGGTCCAATTTGAAAAAAAATATACATTAATAACTAAATTATAACACTTTTAAACTAGATTAATTTTCGTTTAGACACTGGATCCCTATTAAAATTATTATCATATATAGGCGGAATTATTCGTTTAGAAACTGGGTCTCCAATCCCGAAGCAAAACCACGTGACTGTATGTGTCGTTGCAGTGCCAGCTGGCATCTCGCAAGTATTTTGTCGGTCTCCTATTCTCTTGATCCCACCACCACTTGCGCAATGATATATGTCTTTATTATTATAATATAATTATAATTATAATAATAATCTATCTTTTCAAATTCAAATCAAAAAGTGGTTTAACTTCCCTAATTTCTTTTTTAATATAAAAGGAATATATTGGGTAAATTTCCGTAGTCACAGGAACATGTTGAGTGTGAAGATTAGCCGCAGTGGTGGGTCCCAGTGGCGAGTGTACGTGAGTCGTGAGTGCACGTTAATATTAGACTATTCCCCGCTCGTCTTGCCGGGCATCACCATGCTACTACTTCTAGTCTTCTAACACATATATTTATTATGTAGTGGAAAATTTGAGGTAATGGTAATTTTATTTTCAAAGCCTTCTGCTAAAATCATTGATTTCTTATTTAATTAATATATACTTCATCCCTTTGTATATTGTTTACTTTCGTTCCCGCCCGTACTCGTAAGCTTTTATTAAGTATCTGCCACTTTTTAATGTCATGATTCCTTCTAATGGTACACAAAGAATTCTTTTTGTGAATACAGATGATATTCAACATATGGTAAAATTAGATTCTATTCTTTTTGTATCGAGATTGAAAGCAAATTATGATACAACGACATTTCAAAAAAAGATGCTTTTCCTTAGTTGATAGAAGAGAGAGTGCAGGCCAGCGGCTTACCTTTCTCTCGTGTACATTATGCGTGTTTACCAAACGCTGATAGCAAAACCATTGGCGGAGGATAGTGGGGGTACGCCCCCCACCCCACTCTCTTTTTTAGTCGGTAATATTAAATTTTAGTTCGATAATGTAATTTTTTAACCACATAGTGTATTTTTTTTATAAATATCGAGTTCGCCCCTTATAAAAAGAATTAATTTTGCACTCGCTTCCTTTACGAGGATGTTCAAGCTTTAAACAAAACTCAAGAAGACTAATATTGGGAAAACAACAAGAATATATGAATATTTTGTCTACTTCTTAAAGCATATCCTTTGAATTATTCTATTAAAAAATTATGATGTTAATTACCTATAAATGTTTGAAGATTTATAACCAAGTGAGACAAATAGAATTTTGGTTACTAATTAATGAATTTGTTTCTTAATTAACTTGAAATATGAGGTAATGGTGAAGAAACATATGTTATTATATAATAATCAAGTTTCATTATTGTTAAAAAAAACCAAGTTAAATTGAAAAAAATACTAAATCATAAACAAACATACATATTCCATTTGTCTCAATTAAATTTAGAAAAAATGACACTGATAAAAATATAATGTAGGAGAGAAACGCGAAATGGAAGTTGAATTATTATAAAGAGGCAAAAACAACTTTATTAATATGCTACACTTAAGAAAAATGATTATTATATTATATATATTGTAAAGTTACTATTTATATAAGAGACATAGTTTGTTTAACTTTAACCGTATATATAACACAATTCATCTCATTCCACTTTTCCGTTATTTTAATTAACACTGTATGTTTATATGATTCATTTTAGTGATTTTTAAAATTGATTTAATATTGTTCACATAGATGCTGAGAGTAGTGACAAAGAAAATAATAAATACATTGCCTGCCATACTGTCTTTATATAATAAAAGCAAATAAATTATAAAAGTAGAATTCCTAAACATAAGAAAATCAATAACCCTAAACATAACAAAACAATAAATACATTGTCATACTGTCTTATACATTCCCATACTGTCTATTATAAAACGTGTTCACTTCAGTAACGGGGTTTGAACACTCCTATAGGGAGGGTAGAAGCGAAATTAAGTTTTTTAAAAGGGTAAACTTGATATATAATAAAAAAATTATACTACTCGATCAAAAATTAAAAAACTGCACCAAAAATTAAAACTACTGACGATAAAAATGGGGTGTGGGGCCCCTCACGGCCCCTTATAACCTTCGCTCTTGGTTTGCTTGGTGAAAAAAGAGATTAGAATTGTAGTTAGTTAATAATGAATTCCTAAACATAAGAAAACTAAAAATCCTTAAATATCTAATATATTGTTTTAAATTCAAGCAAAATGACTAATATACCTCCAAAATCTTGGAATTCAAAACACCTTATCTTCAAAATTGATTTGATCACTAGATATTCTCAACCCCAAAAACTAGTCTCATGAAACCAAATTTTGGCATAACTAGCATTTGGGTATTATAAATATCGATCTAATGAAATAAATATCGACACACTAGCAATATTGGGATCATTATAAAACTGTAATACCCTCATTTTTCTGGAAGGCTTTCTTGTTTTTTTCTTTTGGCAACTAAGTTGAACCCATTAGAAAGAACTTGGTTCTCTCGCTTTATTGCTATGAAACTAACTCCTTAGATTTATATTGTCACTAACGAAATATCATATGTGGAGGTCCATTTATTGTCACTAATGAGACTCTCCGTAAAAAAAAAATTTCAATTTTTGCCTAACGTAATGATTTAATGTTTTTTAGTACCAGTAAGAAATTACGCTGAAAGAAGTATGAACTTAACACCGCAATTGAGAAAAAGATTAGATTTTCACTATAATACTGATTTTCAAGGAATACTAAAAATAAAATTTGACTAACTCGTGAAAGAAACCCTAGAGCAATGGTTATATCTCCAAACTAGTCGTAACAACCATTAACCGAAAAAAAGGAATATTGATACTTTTATCCCTTTGAGTTTCTCAAACTCATTATTAGAAACAAATACTACAAAAACTATTCATATTGACACTAACAATCCTTGTACTTTATAAAACTATTCACACTCTTCACCTTTATAGTCTGAATCTCATTAGTTTAACCAATGTCGAACCCTTTAACACAAAATTGAAACTTTGGCCCTGATAGACTTTTAGTAGGCATATCAGCCAAGTTTTAACTGGTATCAATTTGTTAATCTTCAACCACCATATTACTTATCATCTCCCATATAAAAAATACATTCTAACATGGATGTGTTTAGTTTTCTCATGAAAGACATGTTTTTAGTAAGTTGAACAACCTTTGATTATCATAAAGTATTATTGATTGGACAACTTTATACATAACTCATAAACAAACCTTTTAAGCCACAAAGACTCTTTAACAGCTTCTGTTAAGATAATATATTAAGCCTCAATCGTAAAGAGAGCCATCACATGTTGAAGTTGAGCCTTCCAACTAACCCCATTACCAATTACCTTAAACGCATACCCAGTGATTAACCTTCCTTTGTCAAGATCATTTGGATATATAGTCAACATCCACATACCCTTTGATCACATCTTAATTATTTCCCTAAGTACTGACCAAAATTCAAACCCCAACTCTTAGCCGCCTACATATAAATAAAATCCTCTTCACAGCCTCCTAATACACTTTACATGTAGCTGGTAGATATCTTCTTACTAAGTTTATAGCATAAGTATGGTCTAGTTTTGTACATAAGACATCCCACCATACTCAGGAATTGACCTAGTATCAATAGAACTAGGTTCTTCACACTCCACTTCAATCACAACTTTATCTTGACCCTGCACTGACTTTGTGTACTTCTAGCACTTTGACCAAATACATCTTTATATAATACCCTTTTCTTAGAACTACACATTCCTACTAACTATGATCCATAAGTTACCCATTTCTAAACATAATAATCTATACCCATTTTTACCTTCAAGATACCATAGAAGAATACATATTTGGAGCCATTGCATCAAGCTTATCCTAGCTAATATGATAGTACATCATAGAACCAAAGACCCTCAAATGAATACAATTGGTCTTTATACCCGTCAAATTTTCCATTGGTGTCATAATATCTAATGTGTAAGGCACCGTTCCTGAGACGCTTACAGCTGGCCAATCATTGCTTATAAAACATATAATTACATAAACTTAAAATAACAGTTGCAGTGAAAATATTAAAAACAACAATTTCATTATAAATGCTTTTGCAAAATAATACAACATTCGTTACACGATTTCCTTTGTTCGCATTACAATGCAAAAAACATTAACAAAAAAATGCCATCCAAAATACCAAGTAGCTCCCCCACGCCATCCTCAGCAAGGCTCACCTGCCAACTAGAAAAATACATAAAAAGTCAGCGTTGCTGAGTGAGTTCTAGTTTTATAAATAAACATACTCTATTTTTCGTTTAAAACCGTTCTTTACTTTCTTTCAAATCATAACAGACTTTAGAACGTGATCACACATCGTACGTACACATAGATAATAATTATTATCATCATCATCGTTCATTTCGTACATTTATTATCTTCTCGTATTCATCTAGGTCCTGTCATGTGCTTAACCCCCCTCTAGAGCACCAAGCAATTCATCTAGGGTTAAGTGACAAGGACCCCATACATTTGGTCAATCATAAAGATTGAACCCCTATGTGCATCATCATGGGGTATTAACCCACACACAGTTGAGCTGACAACCCCTCATTGGGTGTGAACCTCCATACATTTGCTTAATCACACGGATTAAGCCCGAGTGTGCATCCTCACGGGGTAGCTAACCCGCACAAGGTTGAGCTAACACTCCGCATTCAGTGTGAACCTCCATACATTTGCTTGCAAGCCTTTCTTTCGTTCGTTCATTTATTAATGCATGCATTCTTTCATTTCGTTCCTCTTTTCGTTATCTTTCACTTTACGTTACATAATACTTTCATTTCTCCCAAGTCAAAGCCTAAATTACACTTTACTCCAAAAAGTCAGAAATATTCTAAGTGTTCATCTGCATTTGTCTTAGTTCATCCGCATTTCTTTTACTTCATCCGCATTTGTTATAGTTCATCCGTATTTCTTTTACTTCATCCGCATTTGTTATAGTTCATCCGCATTTCTTTTAATTCATCCGCATTTGTTATAGTTCATCCGCATTTCTTTTACTTCATTCGCATTTGTTATAGTTCATCCGCATTTGTTATAGTTCATCCGCATTTCCCATACTTAGTCAATATTCATCCGCGTTTCCCATACTTAGTCAATGCTCATCCGTATTTCCCATGCTAGTCAATGCTCATCCGCATTGACTTTCATACGCATTGACCTTCATCCATATTGACCTTTATCCGCATTGACTTTCATCCGCATTGACTTTCATCCGAATTTGTCAACACTTAAGCAGTTTTCTCTAAAATTAGACGTGTGAACTACTGTTTGGGCGCATGAGCAGCCTAGGGCACACTATTCATCAGATTAAGTCTCCAAATCTCATCTTCCATGTTCTAAGCTTAAATCTTACATTCTAACCCTTAAGAACACAACCTATACATCATCAAATCATGAACACAGTCCAGAATCACACAATAACATCATCATACACACATCAAACATATGGTCATAAAACCCTGTTTTATAAAAACATACTTTCATGCATTTCCAGCCCCAAAATCAGTTAAAACATGTAAAAAGAGGGGTTCTAGAACTCACCTTTGCAGCTCTTGAGTATGGCTTCTTCCAAACTCGTTTGCAATGAGTTCGACCGCCTAGAAACCCACTAAAACACACACAACGGAACACAAAAACACACATAAGCATACATCCGAGGCAAGGCCAGTTAAGAAAACTATAAAACCATGAATTCTTACCTTGAATTCAAATTCTCAGCTGGTTCTTCTCTAAAACCCGAGAGGTTTCGGCTCTCCTTTCTTCTCTTTCTAAAAATATCCGAGAGTTGATGTGGATAGGCAACATGGGCGGTCATGTTGCTTTATTCACCAACTTTTGAAGACTTTTGTACTTTTGACACTTTTACCCCTTAACTTGGGTAAAATATCTTTCTTTCTTTTTCTTCACTTTATTCTTCTTTCTTTGACTTAAAAAAATAACCGGGTGTTACAAGTCCACCCCCCCCCCTTATACAGGTTTCGTCCCCGACACCTGTTACTCCTCAAAGAATTGTGGGTAATGCTGCCTCATTTCTTCTTCTGTCTCCCACGTAGACTCGAATCCCTTCCTATGCTTCCACTGTACAGGCACAAGAGGAACCACTTTATTCCTCAGTGTCTTCTCTTTTCGATCAATGATTGCCACTGGTAGCTCCACATAATTTAGTCGTCTATCTACTTCGATATCCTCCAGTGGAACAATCACATCTTCTTCTGCTAAACACTTTCTCAGATGAGATACATGGAATGTCAGGTGATTTCCACTTAACTTATCTGGTAAATCCAATTTATATGCCACCACTCCTACTCTAGCAATGATTCGAAAAGGCCCTATGAATCTCGGGCTCATTTTGCCCTGTTTTCTTAACCGAATGATACCCTTCCAAGGTAAGACTTTCAACATAACTTTGTCACCCACCTGGAACTCAATTGGTCTACGTCGTTTATCAGCATACGACTTCTATCTGTATTTGGCTGCCTTCATGAAGGCTTTGATCCTTTCAAGCTTCTCAGTCGTAGCCTTGATCACCTCTACGCTTCCTAACTCTTTCTTAAAAATATCACCCCAACACACGGGTGTTCGGCATCTCCTACCGTATAGCATCTCATAATGGGGCATACCAATGCTGGCATGATAACTGTTGTTATATGAGAATTCAGCTAACGGTAATTGGTCATCCCAACTTCCTCCAAAATCGATAAAACATGCACGAAACATATCCTCCAGCGTTTAAATGGTCCTTTCTGACTGACCATCTGTCTGAGGATGATAAGCCATGCTAATATGCAACCTCGTCCCCATTGCATCGTGGAATTTCTTCCAAAATTAGAAGTAAACCAGGTGTCCTGATCAGACACTATAGACACCGGCACACCATGACGAGTTACAATTTCCTTGATGAAAATATCCACCAACCTTTTGGATAAATATGTCTCTCGAATCGGTAGGAAGTGAGCACTCTTCGTCAAACGGTCAACTATCACCCAAATAACATTGTACCCTCGCGCGGTGCGTGGTAGCTTCGTAATAAAGTCCATGGTGATGTGCCCCCACTTCCATTCCGTTATATTGAAAGGTTGGATCTTTCCATTTGGCTTCTGATGCTCCGCCTTCACTTACAAGCAAGTAAGGCACTTACTCACATATTCCACTACGTCACGCTTCATATCTGGCCACCAATAATCTTTCTTCATGTCTTGGTACATCTTTGTAGCACCCGGATGAATAGAATATTGATTCTTGTGAGCTTCATCCATGATCTTCATGCATAGATCCCTAAAACGTGGAATCCACCTTCGTCCCAATCGGGTTCTAACACCAAGCGTGTTTTCACCCAATTCCGCAACCAGACCTCTCATCCTTTCAGAGTTAAGATGATCTTCTTTCAATGCCTCATCTTGAAACTCTTTGACTTGCTTCATCAGATCGGAGGTCATGATCAACTGGTACGCTTTCACCCGAATCGGTTCAGGTCTCTCTTTCTGGCTAAGGGCGTCCGCCACCACATTGGCTTTGCCCGAATGGTAATGGATCTCGCAATCACAATCCTTTATAAGCTCCAACCATCTTCTCTGTCTCATGTTCAAATCTTTCTACTCAAAGAAGTACTTCAAGCTCTTGTGGTTGGTGAATATTGTGCACTTTGTACCGTATAGGTAGTGTCTCCAAATCTTTAACGCAAAGACCACGGCTACTAGCTTCAAGTCATGAGTAGGGTAGTTGACCTCATGATCCTTTAACTGTCAGGATGCATAGGATATAATTTTTCCCCTCTGCATTAACACACACCCTAACCCCTAGTAGGAAGTACCAGAATAAACCACCAGATCTTCTCTTCCATCGGGTAATGATAGAACAAGAGCTTGTGTCAACCTCGTTTTCAATTCTTCGAACGCCTTCTCTTGAGCTTGACCCCATACGAACTTCACATCAATCTGGGTCAACTTGGTTAGTGGAGAAGCGATCTTAGAGAAGTCCTGAATGAACCTCCTGTAGTAGGCCGCCAAACCCAAGAAACTACGAATCTCGGATGGCGTCTTTGGAGACTTCCATTGCATCACTGCCTCCACCTTTGTCGGGTCCACCATAATCCCGTCAGGATTCACCACATGACCCAAGAATTGAACCTCGCGTAACCAGAATGCACATTTTAAAATTTTAGCATACAACATCTCCCTTCTCAATGTCTCCATCACCTCTCGAATATGACCGGCATGCTCCTCTTCATTCTTGAAATAAATCAGGATATCATCGATAAACACAATCACTGATTTGTCCAACATCAGTCGACACACTCGGTTAATCAAGTCCATAAAAGCAGCTGGCGCATTGGTCAAATCAAATGACATAACAAGGAACTCGTAGTGACCATAACCCGTACGAAAAGCTATTTTAACGACATCCTGCTCTTTCACCTTTAACTGATGGCAACCCGATCGAAGATCTATCCTTGAGAACCAACTGACACCTTGAAGCTGATCAAACAAATCATCAATTCTCGGTAAGGGGTATCGGTTCTTTATTGTCAACATATTCAGCTCACGGTAGTCTATACACATCCTCATACTTCCATCTTTCTTTTTCACGAATAGGACCGGAGCACCCCAAGGAGAGATACTCGGTCTAATAAACCCCTTATCA
>BJCM01039610.1:0-14118 GCA_018326385.1 Flaveria bidentis | reverse complement strand
TATATATATATATTTATATATATATATATAATTTTTAAAGGTAAAACATTGAAGGACTATGGAGCATATAAGTTTATCAGAAAGAGATTAAGAAAAAGAAAAGAATAGAAATATTCACAGTATGTACAAGATAAACTTACGGAGAAGAGGTTTTAAAAAGATATTAATCCCAACATAGAGATTAGTTCATAAAAACAGGGTTTATCAAAACTTTTAGTGAAAATATATGTTTTTTGATTTTTTTTGTCAATAGGAATAATATCAATGAAACCCTTTTCTTGAGCATCATGAATGGCATGCATTCTCATTTCAATATGCTTGGTACGAGAATGATGAATTGGATTTTTGGTGATCCTGATGGCTGCTGCATTGTCATAGAATAAAGGGGTGTGAAGAAAGTTGATCCCGTAAGCATCATCTGGTGTTATATCCACTACACTTGAGAGCAATAACTAGATGTAACAATATATTCTGCATCCCCCGTAGAGAGAGATACATGTAAGGATTCCTATAAGGCTGATGCAACCCAAAACATCCAATGTCTATCCTGCATGCATGCATAGAATTACTGAGTAGAATGCTTTAGAAGTTTCACACTATGTCTTTAGAAAATATTCTAAGTGTGAAATCTTCCGAAGCCATGACCAATATCTTCTGAAACCAAATATGAAGTCTTTCAAAGCTTCAGAAACAAAGTCTTTCGAAGCCAATTCATAAAGACAGGTTTCTTCCGAAGACTTTTGAGTGCATGCTTTATCTGATCTACCTTTTACCATAAAGCTAGACCACCTTTCTGTTGCAACATTGTTTGACTCACCAACTTTTACAAGTTGGTGAAAGGTCCATGCTTTTCGTAAACTGTACATTGAGGTCTTGAGTTTGTAACTTTCTACTTAATGCACTTTTATCCTTTTTGTAATATATTATGATGTGAGCTTTGACACATCATAGTCACTAGTCAAAGCAATCTGTCTTTTGACTCTACATTGATTTTGTTGTTATCTAGATCATGTATCCAGCTAACCTTCAAAGTATGATTGATTGTAGGTTGTAGTATAAAGTATCTTAGGCCTTTGTAATCAAAATGCTTTTATGCTTCGTAAGCACTTGTAAGAAACTTGAGAGCAATATACAATATTATTGAAAACCAAACACTTATGTTATTCTTATTGTCCTTGTTTTGTCTCTTTATTAATTATTTTTCTTAGTATCAAGGTGTGACTGGTTGCTAGTTCCCTATTTGATCTGTTAAGTGTTCTAAATCAACTCTCCTCACTATGTGTTATGTTGTAAGTGACCAACCCTTAAATGGTCTTGCAACATAAGCACATCCTGCTAAGAGCCTCTAAGAAAGGGAACATGTATAGGATGGACTTACAAGAAACATCTCCCTTTGGAGAAGTTTCATGCTTTCTGTATAAAGCCAATAGTGATGAGTCTTTCCTCGGGCATAAAAGAATGTACCATGTAAACTTTAAAAACATGAATAAACTAATTTAGAATGATTTGGTAACTGGAATGCCAAAGAAATATTTTACAAGTGATAACCACTGTGTCGCATGCCTGAAAGGGAAGCAACATAAGGTATCTGACAAACCAAAGGAAAGAAACTCCATCACTACTCCCCTACACTTGTTACATATGGATCTCTTTGGTACCACCAGTGTATTAATTCTAGGAAGGACCTCTTATTGTTTGGTGATCATAGATGATTTTACAGGATTCACTTGGGTCTTCTTTCTTAGAACTAAAGTTGAGACCCTTAAGATTCTGAAGAACTTCATCTTATAGATTGAGAATCAATTTAATCATAAGGTGACAACCATAAGATGTGATCAAAGAACTTAATTCAAGAACCAAATCCTTAACACAATTTGTGATGAAAAGGATATACAAGACAATACAGTGCTCCCAGGACTCCTCAACAAAATGGTCTTACTGAGAGAAGAAACAAGACACTGATTGAAGCTGCAAGAACCATGTTTTCTGACTCTAAGCTGCCCATCATCTTCTGGGCAGACACAATCAAAACTGCTTGCTATGTGTAGAATAGAGTTTTAGTGGTGAAACTTCAAATGTAGAAGACCATAATGGTGTTGAAACTGATCAAAAATTTTTTGATGCTGACAACCACTCCAATAAAGACAACATCAATGATGTCACACACTCATTGGATCAAGTTTCACTTGATAAGTGTGCTGATGTGGTGGGAGAAACCTCAATACCATATCTAAATTTCAATAATTTAGATCTCTCTTAACAACTTGCTATGATTCCTCAGCTAAAGATCCACAAGTCTCATCCCACCTCAAATATCATTGGAGATGTTGATTCAGGAGTAAGAACAAGAGGACAAACTAATGATTCAATTGTTTGTCTTCACTCTTGTTTCTTATCTCAGATAGAGCCTAAGAAGATTGATGAGGTGTTAAAGAATTGAAGTTAGGTTGAAGCTATACAAGAGGAGCTGCTTCAATTCAAAAGACAAAAGGTTTGGAACCTATGTCCTCTTCCTTATAGGAAGACTACTATAGGAACCAAATAGGTTTTTAGGAATAAGAAGTATGATAGAGGACTTGTTATCAAAAAACAAGACAAGACTAGTTGTTCAAGGGTGCATACAAGAAAAAAGAATTGACTACACAGATGTTTTTGCTCCTATGGCAAGACTAGAAGCTGTTAGGATATTCATAGGTTTTGCTGCATCCAAGAACTTCAAGGTCTACCAACTTGATGTCAAGTGTGCTTTTCTCTATGGGGTGATTGATGAAGAAATGTATGTCAAACAACCACCTGGCTTTGCAGATCCTGATCATCCTGATTATGTCTACAGGCTTGAAAAGGCTCTATATGGATTACATCAAGCACCAAGAAAGTGGTATGAGACGCTATCTCAATATCTCTGCAAGCATGGATACAGATAGGTACTATAGATGTAACTCTCTTCATCAAAGGAACAATAAAAGACTTGATGCTAGTTCAACTGTATGTAGATGAAATAATTTTTGGTTCAACTAATTCAAAGATCTGCAAAGACTTTGAGAAGGTGATAAAGGGTAGATTTGAAATGAGTGCCATGGAGGAACTCAATTTCTTTCAAGGAATTCAAGTGAAGCAAGTTGAAGATGGCATCTTCATAAGTCAGTCAAAGTATGTGCAAGACACACTCAAGAGATTCAACTTGACTTATTGTAAGGTTGCTATGACTCCCATACCAAGAAACCACTCCCTTGGGTCTGACCTTGAGGGGGAGTGTATGGATGAACAACTCTATAGGGCTATGATTGGGTCTCTTATGTACCTTACAGTTAGCAGGCCTGATATCATATTTGTCACATATGTTTGTGCAAGATACCAAGCCAACCCCAAGATGTCACACCTTATCACAGTCAAGAGAATTTTAAGATATCTCAAAGGGGCCTCAACACTTGGCTTTTGGTATCCAAATTATTCTGACTTCAATCTGTATGCATATACAAATAGTGATTATGGTAGATGCAATATGATTGCAAAGTTTGCATCAGGGGGATGTTAGTTTCTTGGTGGAACGGTTGTCTCATGGCAATACAAGAAGCAATCTGTGTCTCTGCATCAACTGCTGAAGCTGAATACATTGTTGTTGCAAGCTGCTGTGCTCAAGTGCTTTGGATTCAAAATTAGATGCTAGACTATGGGTTCAACTTTAAGGAGACTCTCATTCATATAGACAACAATAGTGCCATCTCTATTATATAGAATCATGTGCAACACTCAAGGACCAAACACATCAATACCAAGTATCATTTGATTAGAGATAACTTTGAGAAAGGGTTAATCAAACTAGTTAAGGTTAAGACAAATGAATTATATGCTGAGCTATTCACTAAAGCTTTGGATGAAAAGAGATTCAAATATATTGTATAAGCTATTGGGATGATTAACTTTGAGCAGATTTTTCTTAAAACTTAATCATATCTTATTTCTAAAATTTGTGTGTCCTAATTTGTCTATATCTATCACCATTCATAAGCCCTTGTTTGATTTGGAAGTAAATTTCTTTTTGAAGACTTTTCATAGATTTTTTGATAATTTCTCATCGGAAGATATGTTTTTACCTTCGGAAGAAATTTAAGTCTTTAAAACAAACAACTATCACAGAACATTTACCTTGGGAAGAAATTTCCAACATATCTTCGAAAACTTAATTTTGTTTCTAGGTACTTGTATGTTTCAAAGAACCTTTTTCTTTTCGAAAGTAATTAACTCTCGGCAGCTTTTACAACTTCTGAAGGTTAATCTCTTCCGAAGCTAAATTCTCTAAAAATATTTCAAATCTCTTCCGAAGTTATTTTGGATTCGGAAGTTTTCTTCTCAAAAATTCCGAATTCAAAATACCTTCGGAAGATTTTCAACATCCAAGAAAACTACCCTTTGGGCAAAAATCAAACTACTTTTTCATAGGTGGGACCGACATCCAAATTTCAAAGTTTATCATCTTTCATTAACTTTGCCTGAAATCCATTTCATATATAAACCCAATGGTTTCCCCTCTTTCTTTATCATCTTCATCTTCTTTTAGACCTAAATTCCCAAAATTCTCTCAAACCGCTATTGTTCTTCATTTCCTTCATCTCGAAGCTATCTAACATGGCTAACCTCAACCACAGAAATAACCCAAATTCTCCATGCAATTACACAAGCAACACAATCAGGTTGCTCTATTACACACTGAGAAAGGTCCTCATTTCTTAGAGGTTTGTCAGTTCTTGGCTCTGTCCAACTAGTCCACCTCTCTTACCATTGATCCTGTTCTTTATGAGGATTATCTGCTTGATTTTTGAAAGACCTATCAGGAGGTCATCATGGATGAAGAGACGGCATTTCTGCTACAGTGCAGGGGAGGACAATCTTCATCACTCCTATCATCATCAACACCCACCTTCAGCTGGATGATGAGGAAGGTGAATTGTCCTTTCCTAAAAAGCTGTAAACCACTCCTTTGAGCATATGGGCTATGAAGGAGGTTTCTCTATCAAGATCTTTGGGAAAGGGAAGGTCTCCTCCTAGTGGAAGTACTTACTTCATGTGGTCATCCACAGCTTGTCCAACAAGCATGGGGGTTGGGACCAGATTCCTAAAGATTTTCAAAGGATCTTCATCATCCATTGATGTTCATACAGAAGGTGCTCACAATGTTGCTGAAGCACAAACTCATGAGGAGGGATATCATTCAACTTCAAAGGATCGACATATTAAAGAACTTAGTTATTGTAGATACATGTGTACCTAGTTTATAAGCTTAATTTAATATGTCTTTCATGTCTTACACATATGTAATAGATGGGTACTTAATGAAATACAATGTGTGGTTGTGCTTATAATATTTATTATTTCATTGATTAGTAGGTTAACGCTTAATGAACTAACTATATAGGTTTGTGGTTGTTTCCATAGATCTTAGTTAATAATAATTAAGAAATATGTTTAAACTTAATCGTGTGAAGTACTCATGTGAATGGCCCATGCCATTGGACCATACGCATGAACAACTTCATGCTAATGGACTAGTCACACGACTGAACCAGGAGACTGGATCAATCGCATGATTGTGATTTGAGATTGACTCAGTCGCACGACTGAACACTCAATCTTGCGAATGGATCAACCGCATGACTCAATCGCACGACTGAACCATGCAAATGATTCAGTCGCACGATTGAGAAACCCTAACCTATAAATACCACTTAAATCGTGAAAAAATGAGACACTTTGAATAATTCGAGACCTATACGTACCCTAGCCATCCAGAGACCTCTAATAACCTGTTCCAAGTTCATAGATCGCACTAAATTGATTACCAATCGTTCTTAACGTTTAGATTCAATCTACAATTGATTCTACGTGCGTTCTCACTGATTGGATCGCCAATCAAATAGGATTCCGCACTATTTGATTCGGTACACTCGTAAATCTATTAGTATTTCATCCGATACACAATCCTAACAAGTGGTATCAGAGCTTTGGCTCTAGATTTACGTGTGATTCAATTTTTTTGATATAAATATTGTGTTTTTCCACTCAAAAACGCAATTTTTTGTGTCAAATCGGGTTTTAGACGTCTCCTGTTCGTAAAGTTTAGTTTTTCCGGCATACCACAATTAGGGTAAGCAAGAAATTTGTGTTTTTGCATCCAAATTACCTTAAACCTACGAATTTTCGAAATCCAGCAACTTCAGTCCCACGATTGACTCAATCGCACGACTGAATTCATACGCATCCCTCATACACATGATTGGACTCATTCGTACTCCCATTCGTACGACTGAGCAGTCTATTCGCATTGTTCATCCACACTTGTTCATTCGCCCGACTGAGCCATCCGCATTAGTTTAGTCACATGATGGAACCATCCGCAGTGTTCAATCACACACCTTCATTCGCACAAGTGAAACAGTTTGTTCAAAAGTGATGTACGATGTCTTGAAGACACCATCACAAGATTCAACATCATCCGGTTCACAAGGTGAATCATCTAACCACTCAGGGCGAGCACTTGAAGTTAGTGACTCCTCCTCTGAAGATGAAGCTGGGGAAAATGATCCGAACAACCAGGAGGAACAGGTTCCTACTACCACAAGTCCACAAGCATCTGACGTTGATGCCTCTGAGCCTTCGGAACCTCATACTCCTACTGCCTCAGATTCGGAACCTAACGTTCATAATCTTGATTCTGAGGAAGTTGTACCAACCACTCCTGGATCACGCCTAAATGTTTATCATCCTTTGGACAATGTCATTGGGGATGTCAGATCAGGAGTTCAGACCAGAAATCAGTTGTATTCAGCTGATTATGCCTCGGTTGTGGAAAAGGGGTACCTTCACGACGGTGCATATCGTTGCTTTGTGTCTCAGTTTGAGCCAAAGTACGTTAGTGAAGCCCTGAATGATGAGGCATGGGTGAGTGCCATGCAAGAAGAACTTTTTCAGTTCAAGAAGTTAGGTGTATGGACTCTGGTGGATAGACCTAAAGGTGCTAAGGTCATTGGCACCAAATGGGTCTTGAAATGTAAGAAAGATGACCAAGGTGTCATCATCAGGAACAAGGCTCGACTTGTAATTCAGGGATTTCAACAAGTCGAGGGAATAGATTACAATGAAGTGTTTGCACCCATGGCAAGAATGGAAGCCATCTGTATCTTCCTTGCCTATGCATCGTATATGAAGATTAAAGTTTATCAACTGGATGTGAAGAGTGCATTCCTTCATGGTGAAATCTGAGAGACAGTGTACATCAGTCAACCCGAGGGATTTGAGGATCCATGTCATCGGGACAGAGTTTACAAACTTGACAAGGCTTTATACGGGCTTCATCAAGCTCCCAGAGCCTGGTATGAGAAACTCTCGACTCACCTCGTGAGACACGGATTTTGCAGAGGTTTTATTGACTGCATGTTGTTCATCAAATAAAAGGATGGAGATTTACTGCTTGTCCAAATTTATGTAGATGACATAATCTTCGGTTCCAAGAACGAAGATTTATGTAAAGAGTTTGAAGCAGTAATGAAGGTTGAGTTTGAAATGAGTGCCATGCGAGAGATGAAGTCCTTTCTCGGGTTACAGGTGGATCAGAAACCTAAGTGAATTTTTCTACATCAGACCAAGTATGTAGGAGATAATCTCAGTCGGTTTGACATGGAGAATGCTTCCGCAGCTGGGACTCCACTTGCTACAAACCATGATGTAGCACCCGACGAGAATGGTGATCTGGTCGATGCCACCATGTATCAAGGAATGATTGGATCTCTCATGTACCTCACTGCCTCAAGACCTTATATCATGTATGCTACATGTCTATGTTCAAGATATCAGGTGAAGCCAAAGGTTAACCATCTGATAGGGGTCAAACGGATATTCCGTTATCTGAAGGGTTCTCCAACACTTGGGTTGTGGTATCCTCATGATGATGACTTTGAGCTTACGACATATAGTGACTCGGATTACGGTGGCTGCAAGATGAACTACAAGTCCACATCAGCGGGATGCCAATTCTTTGGGAGGAGATTAGTGACCTGGCAGTGTAAGAAGTAGACCTCGGTTGCTTTGTCAACCTGCGAAGCCGAATACGTTAATGCCGAAAGTTGCTTTTCACAAATCATATGGATTCAACAGCAAATGCGGGACTATGGTTTGCATTTTTCTTCTACTCCTATTTTTGTTGATAACTCTGCTACAATTGCAGTAACTAAAAATTTGGTCCAACATCCTAAGACCAAACACATCGGCATAAAATATCACTTTATACGTGACTGTTTTGAAAAGAACCTAATCGATGTGGTTAAAATAAATACTGATTTTCATCGCGCTGACCTCTATACAAAGGCTTTTGATAAACCACATTTTCTATATTTGTTAGAGGTCAACGTCGTTAAAAAGAAAAGTGATGTAATTCCTAAAGATGACCATGTTTAATCCGATGCGTATAGTCCAATTTTATTTTAATTTTATTCTATTTATTTATTCATCTTATTTTATGTTTTAATCAAATTGATGTTATTTCTTCACCTATTAAAATCCTAAAAACGCAAATCGTTTACGGTTTTAGAATTTTAGGGGGAGAATAGGTTTAGTTAACAACATTAAAAAAAGAGGGAGGAGGAGAGGTTAGCTGATAGAAATTAGATCGTATCTGTGATACCGATTCAATGGCTTTGGAAAATGATAGTACACAGGAACAAATCATTTGGGGACTTTAAAAGTTTAAATTGAATAAGATGTGAAATTTAAAGTATAAATCTGAGTAGTCTGAGCACTATAAAAGGAAAAATGATAGTAAACTGGTTACTACTAAGGTAACACAAAAAAAGTAGACCTAGAGGTTGCTAGACCACAGATGATATGTCGGTAGATTCAACACAATAGATGATTAGACCTTGCTGGTGATCTCAAGAATAAACTAAGTTGTTCAACAAGCTGTGGGTTATCATCTTATCCCTGGTTAACACAATCAACTAAATTCTAATAAGGGGTGACGAGCAGAATAAACGCCATAAAAGTGTGTGTAAGACCAAAAAATGAGCAAGAGCACATGATGAAAAAATGCAAAAGCAATCAAATTAATAACCTATGTTGTTGGTGAGATCTGTGCAAAAAGAATAAAATTGCTCAAACAAGAAAATAGGTTATGTGCCTCTCTGCTATGCGGTGGCACTGACCTGAGGATAAGCATAACCTATATATTCTATAATTAATTGTTGTTTGCTGCCTCTCTGCTGTGCGGTGGCACTGACCTGAGGCTTAGCTTCTCTTTGAAAGCTCTAAGAATAGTTTCTTCTTGAACACTACCCTGAGACCACTAAAAAATCTCCTGAGGAATGTTGATTACCATATAAGTGTGGGATCCACATATGCTTGTTGAAATAATCAAACCTTAAACTATCACCAATCTGTGTCAAAAGTCTATGTATGGATTTAAGAGGACAAGTATACTAACAATCATCGTGGCTACAATTCTTGAAAGTCCAATTCAATGAGGGGATCTAATAGTACTAGTATGATTTCCTAAACTTGCTAACGACTCTAGATGAAAAACAAGAATCGAGCATCAAAAGGTGTTGATAGCATGTCCCGAATGATTTGACTTACCTGTATGATTCCAAATTGAATTGGTCCATTTATGGTCAAAATGAATTGAAGTTGCCTTTTCAGGAAATGAATCTATTAGATTTCTATCTTAGGATTTACACCTCACACAAAAACCACAAAAACAAGTTTTAGTTTTGTCTTTCAGTTTTAGTTCTTGTATTTTGTTTAAATTTCGGCAATTTAGTTTGTTAAACATCGGACTAAGCCATGGAATTCAATAGGGGATTTAATCACCTAAAAGGGTCACGTCTGAGGTGGCCACACGCGTTTTCAAATGTAAATGGGTCACGTCTGAGGTGACAAATTGTTTTAAAAGGATCACATCTAAGGTGATCAAAAGTTTTCAAATTAAAATGATCATGTCTGAGATGATCGAATGCTCATAACGTTTAATCAAAAGTTAAAAGGGATTAAGTGTGGAATGGTCATAAAGTCAAAATCATGAGTATGATCCACTCGCACGGCTGGACCATGAGTATGGACCAACTATACGAATGGACCATACTTATGCCCTAGATAGCCAAATGGAGCATGAGTATGAACCATTCACCCGAATGGAGCATGAGTATGAACCATTCACCCGAATGGCTTACCAGATTGAGCCAGTCGCCCGAATGGAGCTGTGGGAATGAGTCAGTTGCCCGACTGAAACCAGTCGGCCGACTGAATGTGATCGACTGATCCAATCGCACGACTGAAGTCCAATCGCCCAAATGAACTGAGCAAATTGGTCCTGTCGGTCGATTGAAACCAGATTCAGTATAAATAGGGCCATAGTCGATCGCATAACCTCATCACCCCTCGTTCGCCCTAAAATCGCATTCTGTACCGTTACTCTGCCGAAATTTCCTCTGACCGAATTTGACACCTTATTTCGATATTCTGACGATATCTAGTTGTTATACAGGTACACTGCGGTGCTATCTAACCGAAGTTCGTTTGATTTGAGCCCTAATTTACGATTTTCGGCCCTTACAAGAACCAAAACTGTAATTGGACGAATAACCTAATAAAACTAAGTAAAACGTTTAAATCAAGGTTATTAGGTTATTAGTTTAGTGATTGTGAGTCTAATGAACCAAAACATGACGTTTAATTTTAAGAATTGGTCCAAATTCGAATTTCAGTTGAACGAACAGTGGGTCATGCGACTGGACACCCGAATGAACTACAATCGCGCGACTGAGTTGGTCGAATGACTCAATCGGCCGAATGGATAATACGAATGAGCTCAGTCGGCCGACTAAACCAATCGTAGCCTCAGTCACCCGATTGAACTCAGTCGCATGCTCAGTCACCCGATAGAAATCAGTCGCATGCTAGGTCAACCGACTGAACATAGTCATATGGTTCAATCGCATGATTGAACCAGACTGAGTTCAACCAGGTTAATTGAACTGATTTTTGTTATATGGTGATCTAAAGTCTATGTGTCTTGTATTACAGATCTATGGCTGACCGGTGGTCCATCAACCCCAAGCACAACATTTGTGCTCATTTGGATGCCACAACTTGGAACGGTGCCGAGTTTGTTGACATCATTGCATTTCTAAAGAGATCCCAGATTCACAGAGCTATATCCACACCATGCACTACCTATCAGTCTATACAGCAGGCCTTCTGGGAGGGGGCATCGGTTGATCGTTCATATGAGCCCTACAGTATCCGTAGTACTATTTTTGGTCATGCTATCGAGGTCACTGCTGAGGATGTACGTCGAGTACTCGCTCTGGGTGACGATGCTAATCACCCGACCAGGCTACACCCTCTGACAATGAGAGGGTGCTTCCTTAGGATGAAGTACGCTGGGGATATTAATGCAGGTATGCTCAACAAGAGCAACTTGTGTCCCCATTACAAGTACTTAGCACATGTGATACTTAAGTGTTTAGCTCTAAGGAGGGGTGGCTTTGATGATCTTTCAGACCAGATTCAGAATACCTACATGGCACTGGTGCTGAACCACCCTTTCAGCTTCTCGAGCATGATATTCTCATACCTGATTGAGAATTTGGAGGCTAAAGGTAAAGAGGGTTTTTGCATGTATCCGAGGTTTCTCTAGATGATTATTGATGAGAAGCTACCCTCTCTACCAAAGGGGAGCCAAGATGCGGTGTCACTAGAGGTGGTGGATGACACGACACTAGGTCGCATGATGGTCTACAGGGGAAAGCAGGTCAAACCCCCTGTAAAGAGACTATCGGGCATCTGGCCAGGGAAGAGTACGTGGTGTCGGGTAGGCGAAAGTGGCGCCATGAGGAGAGTGACTCAGATGTTGAGCAAATTACTCTTCCATCTGATGACTCCGACGATGATGGTGACACCGGCGGAGACTCTGGGCCCGCTTCTACTAGGGGCCCCACTACACATGTTACACCTTCACCCCCTACTCATACAGATGCCACCACTGCCAACTTTCACCAGGATTTCTGTCCTCCCGATGGGGAGGAAGAGAGTGATGAGGAGCCTCTGATGAGGACTATGGGCAACAGAGTGGTTGCCACAGAGAGAGGTTTGAGGGTGGTTGGTGAACGCCCAGGGGAGTCCGGCTATGCTGCTATTGATTCAGATCCCTCATATGCCCCGGACCCACCCAGTAGCCAAGGGGGAGCCTCAGTGTATAGAGGCACAAGGAGGAAGAGGATGGCTCACCCCTATGGCAAGAAAGGGAAGCGACTAGAGTTTACCTTGACCTCATCTACCACCACAGTCACTACCTCAGCCACACCTTCCACCACTACCACCACCATTACTACCACACCACCTGCCACCATCACTACCACCTCACACACCACTACCACACCCACTCCACCAGTTACCCACATCACATCCACCACCACTACAGCTCATCCACAGCCACCCACATCTATACCACCCCCAATATTCACCTCTGCCACCACCACCACCACTAGCCACCAAGCCGGACCATCATCCCACCCTACATTTCACACGGGTTCACCTCTACCTCCTAGTGGGGTAGAGGAACAGTTGTCAGCACTCAACCGTATGGTGTTGAAGTTGTTAGTTGCTGATGAAGAGAAGACTGCCCAACTATGTTAGCTTGTGGAGCTAAATGCTACCCAAGCACAGCAGATCTCACAGCAAGCTAAGCAAATTGCCCAACTCCAAGAGCAAAACGTCCACTCATCAAAGAGGATAGAAGAGTTGGAGGCTTCAAACAAGACCATCATGCTCAAGCTCAATGGCTCAAAGGATGAGCCTGTCAAGATACGAGAAGGAGATGATGATGATAATGATAATGATGATGGTGAAGATGATGATGACGATGATGAGGCTAGTGAGAAGGAAGAGACAAGGTAATGGCAGAACAGTGATGATGATGAAGAAAGAGATGTACCTGCATCTACATCAGCTCAAGGTCAAGAGAGACGTACAAAGAGAAATCAAGACCGAGGAGCCTCATCTTCTACCCCTCTTATTGACGCGCCAACTATTCAAGGGAATAGTAATGTTTAGATATTTATGTACTTGAAAAAACTTTGTAATTGAATTTTGGATTAATGTTATGTATTTAATGTTTATGTTCATAATTGATGTTTACTGCTTTGATTATTGACTAATGGTTGATGTTGATAGGATCAATTGATTCAATCTGTAATGATTTATGTAAACAATTCAAAAAGAAACACAAACAATTGTAATCAAATCAAGCAATATCAACAAATTCACAGTTCATTGATATAGCAAAGACAATTACAAGAGTAAGAAAGCAGTTACAACTAAAAACCCTTTCTCTCTAGTCTAAGCTATTTAAACTAGAAACTAAGGAACTAACAATTTACAAAACTAGTCCCTATACTAGTACAAAATATAAAATAGACAATAAAAGACTAAATGTTAATCTTCCAAGGGTTCTAACAATACTCCCCCTAAGATTTACATTGTCTTCAGTCTCCAATCTTTGGCTTGTTCTTCTTTTCTTTGTCTTCTCAGCATGAGTCTCTATCTTCAATCTTTGACTCCAATCTTCAATCTTTATCTTCAGTCTTCAATTTTTATCTTCTTTCTGCATCCTTCATCAATCAAAGTAATCCTCATGCTCTTCTTTAACTTTGAACATTGGCTTTTTAATTCACTAATTACAATATTTTTTAAGATTTTTCAAAAACATTTACTTTTCATTTTTTAATTCAATTGATTTAGAAAACAACAAAAATATAAAAAAATGGTGAAGTCAGAAGATTATGAAAATAGAGTTCCTAAACTTAAAAACAGAGCTGATTTTAAAAACTGATATCTTAGGTAAAGCATCATTTGAATTCCATAGACACTGATTTATGGAAATCAATTGAAAAAGGACCTTATATACCTATCATTACTGATGGACCAGACAGAGGATTTGTTTACACTAAAGATTCTCAAGAGCCTTATCCAGAAGACAATTTACATGGAGATGATCTAAAGAAGGTGAAAAATAATATCAAGGCTTACTCTCTCATGTGCAAAGGGCTACCATTGGAAGTATTATCAAGGCTT
>BJCM01039609.1:0-12007 GCA_018326385.1 Flaveria bidentis | reverse complement strand
AGAGATAAGATCCATGTACCTGAAGTACTGCTGGCTGAGGGTCTCTCCAGCAATATGAGTGAAGTTCTCGAACTGCTGCTTCAGTGAGTCCTTCTTTGAGTCGTTGGAGTTTGCATACATCTGAGCAAGTGCATCGAACAATTCTTTGGCAGTTTTGCAATGCTCAAACCCCACCATGATGGAGTTTGGTATTGAAGTCATGAGAATGGTCATAGCATTGCTGTCGATGTCCATCTTCTTTCTGTCTTCATCAGAATAGTCCTCAACAGTTTTTAGCAGTGTCTTCCGAAGGTTAAATGGCTTCGGAAGAGTAAGTACTTCCAAAGCCACTTATACATCGGAAGAGGCTGCTTCTTCCAAGGCTTGGAGACTTCTTCTTTTAATCATACTTCAGAAGTGGTCTTCAGGTTATTCTTCTAAGACTTGAACTTCAGAAGTATGCACTTGTCTTCGGAAGTAGAATTCTGTCTTCGGAAGTCTATCTTTCATTTTGTCTTCGGAAGAACTCTACAACCTTCGGAAGTTCCATGCTAAGCTTCGAAAGACTTTGTATGCAGCACCAAAATTATCTAAGTGACTTAGTTTTGGTTGCATTAGCCTTCTTCTTGATCTAACAAAGAGGTTGCTTTGAGATAGCCTCACTCTCAACTCGAGGGACTACAACCAGGCTGTTGATGAGCGGTGGAAGCATCATTTTGCACCCTCTCATCATCATCGGGGAGGTTGTCACGTAAAGCATCATTAGTGCTTAAGGATTCATTTGGAGTGTTTGTGTTATAAAGATCGAAAAAATTTAAAGAGTTTATTGTGTTATTTTTTCTGATTTTTTATTTGAGAAAGACCCATCTTTGTAAGGGAAGACAGATTCATAGAATTTGACATTCCGAGAAAAAATAAAGGTTTTGTTATCTAAACTCCATTATTTGTAACCCTTTTTTTGATGTGAATAACCCATAAAAATACATTTTTCAGCATTACTTTCAAATTTATGTGATTTACTTAAAACGATACTAAAGCACAAACAACCAAATGTTCGTAAGTGTGTAAGAGAGGGTGAGAAACCAAACAACAGATCATACAAAGATTTTCCACATAGAATAGAAGAGGGTGTCCTGTTAATTAAATAAGCAACAGTTGGATGCACCCAGTCCAAAAACTAAGAGGAATGCCAGTTTGAAAGAGGAGAGCACGAGCAACATTTAACAAGTGTTGATGTTTCCTCTCGGCAATGTCTTTTTGTTGAGGGGTGTGAGGACATGAAGTTTGGTGTATTATTCTATTTTGTTTGTTGAAATAAGAGAAGGTATTATTTATAAAATCAGTGCCATTATCACTTCTGAAGGTTTTAACAGATTTACCAAACTGATTTTTTAATAATTTTGTAAAAGTTTCACTGTTAGAAAACACCTCATCTTTGCTATGCATTAGGAAAACCCACACTAACCTTGTAAAGTCATGGACAATAGTAAGAAAGTATTTGTATCCTTCCTTATTTTGTATGTGATAAGAACCCCAGACATCTAAATGAACAAGATCCCTAATAGAATGAGATGAGTGGTCACTTAAAGGAAATGCTTCTCTATGTTGCTTGGCCCTATGACAAACCTCACACAAAGGGGAGGTACTAGGCACTTTGATTTTAGTAGAATCTTCCAAGACTTTCAAGACTTGATCAGATGGGTGGCCAAGTCTTGAGTGCCACATACTTATGGATTCATGACTCATTAAACACATTTTAATGGATACTGAACCTACCCCACAAAAATAGAGACCATCAATTTGTTCACCAGTCGTCAGAGTTTTCCTTGTGAGTGAATCCTAGATGTAATAAATTTTTTCATCAAAAGTAACAAAGACTTTATTGTCCCTAGCAAGTTTATACAAAGAGATAAGGTTTACACAGTATTCAGGGACCACAAACACATCTTAAGAAAAACTTTTTCGCTTAATCTAATGTTTCCTATTTTCATAACAGAGGCACATGTTCTATTTGGATGTTTCACAGTAATGTTAAATTCTGAAACATTGATTTGATCCAAAACATTTTCATCACTCATCACCATGTGTTGATTAGCCCCTAAATTTATGATCCACCCAGTTATAGAGTTTGTGTTTAACTTGGAAGAAAAATTATAGACAGGTTGGTTTTGAGAATTTTTAAAATAAGAGCAGTGATTGTTACCATAAATGTTGGAGCTTTATAGGGTGTCATTTGAATTTTCATTTATCAGGCCTAATAGTTTTGATATCTGATCAACTGTAAGAGCTGTCATAGGGGAGAGAGTGGTAGAGTTTGCTGCACTAGACTTGTTAGAACCAGAATTATTTCCCTTTGAGCTGTGACCAAAGTTTTGACCTCCACTTTGTTTATTATTTTAAGGATAACCAACTAATTCAAAACATCTCTCAACTATGTGTCTTATCTTATTACAGTGTGTACACTTTAGATTTCAATTAGGACCTTTACTAAATTTCTTTTTGTTTTCATTGAATTGACTTGTTTTAGAAGCAAAACCAACATTTTGATTATTTTTAGATGTAGTATTGACATTTCTATGCGATTACTCTCTTGACACAATTGAGAAAGCAGTTTTTAAGGTTGGAAGAGGTTCTTTGGTCAACAAGTTTGTTCTCACAGGTTGATAGACATCATCAAGCCCCATGAGGAACTGGAAGAGTTTCATCATGTGATTAAAATCGTTAAACTTTTTGAAGCCTTACATGAACATGAAGGAAGCTGTAGCATGTTATCAAATTGTTTCCACATTGAGTTAAGTTTATGATAATATTCTGAAATCGTGCTTCCATTTTGTGAAAATTAATTTATATTTTGATATAGACAAAATACAACAGCCCCATCATTTTTATTATAAAATTTCTTCAGTTCAGTCTAGACCTCAAAAGCAAGTTTAGAAAATACTTGTCCCACATAAAGTTCTTCTCATACAGAGTTTAAAATCCAAGTAAGAACTACAGAGTTGCATCTCTCCCATTGACTTGCTAGTACTTCATCAGTAGTTGATTTTTTACATGAACCATCTATAAACCCAGTTTTGTTTTTTATTTGTAGGGCAAGTTTTATTGAACTTGCCCAAATAGTATAGTTGTCGGTTCCTTTTAATTTTATTGTAGTAACAGTTAGAGCACTAGTGTAATATCAGTGTTAACCACAACCGCAGCCCCACACACAAGAATGAAGGCACACAATCACACACACAGAAAATCAGCAAGGATCAGAGCTAGGTTTTCACACCAATCAGGTTAGCATATCAAGGGGTAATCCAAGCCATTATCATTCAACACACTACGAATAGCACACAAGTGATGCACAAGTAGATGAACAATCACATAAAACAACACATATACAAGAAATAAGAAACTCCCCGTGGAGAGTAAACCAGTTGTAACACCCTAACCCAGAGAGCTGACGTGTCACTATTATAGATATCAAATCAAAAACCAAATCCATAATATTAAATAGGAGGTGAGAAGTAATAAATTCAAACAAACCAAATAATCTAAATGAATCTAATTAAATATTCATTAAATCCAAAAGTAAAGTCTTGATCTTGAGTTCACTCTTCATTGATTTCCCGGATTACACTGATTACCTACAAAAATATAAGAAAACACCACAAAAAAATACGACTGAGCCAAAACTTGCTTAGTGACGGAAAGAACAATAGTAATGACTTTAAGCATATAATACTCATACCTGATACTAAACTGATCATATGATACAAAAACTGAAATCTGATTCTAAGCATATAATACTGATACTGAACTGAACATGTAATACTGAAACTAAACTGATCTACATGACGAGTATATAAAATAAGTCGTGTAATATAAGAAGTACCCAGAGCTGAAACTGAACTGATAAGTACACAGCTAGCTAGACTATGCACCAATGAGATGGTGTGTAGGGTGTACACACATGATTCCATCCCCTGAAACTGAACTCAACTAGGATCGATTCATCCGCCTCCCATATAAGTGTGGTCAAAGTACTACTTGAGTATAACCACATTAATACATTGTCACGAAAAGTGCCATGTCAAACGCCACAATGACATGTCGGACATGCTCGGGTAACATAGTACAAATCAATGGGTAGTATAACTACCGAACACATAACGTATCAATAAACATAAACTTATTATTTCTAGGAACATGCAATAATGAGCACATATTAATAAAAAAATATCTATTGCATGCTACAAGTCTCAAAACGAGTCAGAGCAGAACTAAATAAATAATAATAGACCTAGTCCATGTTCAAAGGCCAAACGGGTCATATCAATGGAAGACATGACGATATATAACAATAAAAAATAACAAAAATCCGTACTCCAAAGTAACGAAAAAACATGGTTTATACTACGATAGAAAGAACCAAGAATCTGTACTTTAGTTTACATGCAAGGCAACAAACCACGTCCTTAATAAGTATGCAAACCTACAATTTATTTGTGTTTTAGAGTTATACTTAGTGAACTTACATGGCTTGAGCGGTTTGTTGGCTTATCGGTTTTCCAGCGACATGACTCATGGTTTATTTATTTAATCATTAGAGTCATTATTGGTAGACTTTTAGTTAAGAATTTTGAGGAGCACGAGCATCCAACAGTTTCAATTTATTAAGCTTTCTAACATGTTGTAAGCCAATTAATTAATTATTTTAACTCCAACATGTCCCCGAATAGAAAAATTAATAAAGTATTGCTTTCAAGGAAATGTTGCCTACATGCACCTAGATGAGATTGCAGATGTATTCATAAAATTAAGCATAATATGAGTGACTAAAGCAGAAACAATAACAAGATTTGGAAAACTGAGTGTTTGTGTAAAGGATTGGGACCGGACATACGGGTCTAATACAACCTAAAGATCGAACTCAAATCAATTAGTTTAGAGTTTGATTTTGAGCCCACTTCATCTTTTATAATTTTTATTGTATAATATAAGTATGTTACATAATTGAATGTTTAACACCATAAGGTAATGCATCTCATCTTATTCATTATCATCTTGTATATTTATGTGATAAAGAGTTTAAACCCAACGAGTAGCGACAAGTAGAAGCAATAGGCATGCCCTTCATTCTATTAACAAGGTTAATAAATATTTGATTATATTTTTGGTTGCCGAAACCAGAGCCACATTCAATGGATTATATGAACGTTTAATGTCGAAAATGAACAATTAAAAGAACGGAATTGTTACCCAAACCAAAACAATTAGGGAGCCGAAATAGCAAAGATGACGACGTCGCCACCAAAATCCCAAGAGAAATTCAACAATGACGGAGAGTCGATATAATATTAGTGGTGTTTATTTAAGAGGTTTAGGGGTTATATAACAACTAACTGCGACCTTTGTGAATGGTGGGATTGTAATCCCAAACCTCTCGAGAGTTCATTGGAGTCGAATAGAGCTTCTAGAATGAAAGAGGTTGACCAAGAATGAGATTTTAATACTGGTTTGATATGCACGTTTTTTTATTATTGTTAGATGAAACTGTGTTTTCATTTATTATCACTATTATTCCTATTATTATTAAACTAAGTTATGTTTTATCCCATTTAGAATTTGATACGTCACCATATTAATAAATGACTTCTTTATTAAAAACCTTTATTATAATTGTATTATTTTCATGTATTATACCAGCTCCAGTACTCCTAACCCAGCCAATAATGCCTAAACAATGCAAAAACAATGTAAAAAAGGAGAAGAGTTAGAAAGATCTCACATTGGGGTCCCTATATAGGAAAATCCAAGCAAGATTAATCATTGTAACCTTCACTTAATGTTACAACAATTAATAATAAAAAAACATTAGCTCCAGAGATCTATACCTCGAGAAGATGAAGCGAGAGGAAGAGTTTCTAGACTCCGTTTTTCCAACCGTAAGAGTAGCCAAACACAGAGGATTTTGAGAATAAACCCTTAATATCAGATACCCGTTCAAGAACAACAGCTTTTCGAGTCGCCTTTAGAGAGATCAACGAAACTAGGGTTTCCGATAGTCAAAACCTAGATTCAAATAACTAGTACCAAATCAACAGTGGATCGAGAAATAGACTAGAATCAAATGTTCCAATTGACCAGAGTCTTCCGCTCTGATACCATGTCACAAAACCAAAAAATTATAGTTGATTTAATAGAAGAAACAAATCCTGAGTTGAAAACAGGTTACAAGATCATAAACCAGTGACAAAGTAATCTAAACACAAATCACTATTGCAGTGATTTGTGACTGACATCAAGAACAAAACAACAAAAGATCGAGAGGTATCAACATTGTGTTGAAAACCCTAGAAGATGAAGAACTTCAGAGAACAAAAAGTGTGTGTGTTTTCTGATGATGCGAAAGAAAACACCACACAACCCTAAATAAGCGAGACATGGCTACAACCCTTAATCCAGGCCACGAACATAACTTGGCCCACGAACATAATCAGCCCACGAACAATCCAGCAGCCCAGATGCCAATATTAGCCCACGAACATAATATGCAAAACAATAAAAGAGAGAAAATTAATAATACCTATGAAGAAAAGAAATATGTTTGGATATAGAATTATTAGTTATAACAATATTGTGATTACTACATTCTATTTTTCAATGCGTGTAGCTTCCAGCCAAGAGTTTCATGAAGTTAAGTTTTTGGTCAGAATGCTTCTTTTTCATTTATTGCATATCCTCCAACCCAAGACATCGTTCATGTCGACCTTCCTTTGGGTTTTTACAAGTTCAGCCTATTTATGATAGCTAATAAGAAGAATTGTTAGTTCTGGTTCTCTAATGTTTATTAGGTTGAGGCCCTAATAAACATGCTCACTTTTAAATCTTATTTGCCATTCAAGGCTATTGTGTTAACAGTTATGAGTGGTTTAAATGAAATTGCAGCACAAATAGTATGAAGGAAATAATTGTTACATGTGAGTGCATGTTATGGCTGACCATCTTAGAGTTCGTCCTATTACGAGTAAACCGATTTTAACATCATAAAAGGTTGATAGTTTTGTGTCTCTTGATCTGAGTTGATTTCCATACTAATTTAATTACTAAGGCTAGGATTTGGGGAGGTCATTAGTAGTTTAGCATATATTAGAAGGTGGATGACCGTTTCCTACTGAAAATTGATGAGGGAGTAGTAATTTAATTTGTAATCTATAACTTATAATAATAATAAAATATTTTTTAATACATGTGTTATCATTCTAGTACATCAAATGACACGTATTACCATTTAAGCATATAAAAGAAAACATTTTCTCGTCTCTCTCTCTCTCTCTCTCTCTCTCTCTCGTAATAAATACAAAAATTATAAAAACAATTAATTTGACTATTATTTTTAATTAAAATATGTTAAAACAAATATATTTATATTTGTGTTTTTTGTCTCTCATTTTAAATGATAACTATTGTAAATAAGTATCCTAAACTATTATTCATCTAAAATATAGAGTAATAATTTTTAATTCATTATATGTTATAACTTTTAAATATTTATTATATTTTTATTTCACCAATAGATAATAACATCTAGAAAATAAAATATTTATAAAACTAATTGATTTTAGTATGTTTTAATAATTCCATCCATATAACACATGGGCTCTAACCTACTTTAGTATATATTAGAAGCCGGATGACAGTTTCCTACTGAAAATTGATGCTAGGTTTTAGGGAGTAGTAATTTAATTTGTAATATAAAATATATCAATTCCAGAGACTTCACTAATAGTTTTGATTAGAGGTGTTAAAAAAATCCGATATTCAAAAATATTTAAAATCTGATCCGTATCCGAATCCGAATAAATCGATCCGAGTCCTTATTTGGATATCCGGATCGGATCTCATCTGAATCCGAATAAATTGATCGGAGTCCTTATTTGGATATTCGGATCGGATCTCATCCGAATCTGAATTCCTTATTCGGATTTTGGATATCACAATTTTTTATGTGGATTATTCGTATATCCGATTAATCCGAATAAAACTACAACTATGTTTCTAGCCCAATACTTATTACTCAACTATTTATTATGTTTTCAACTCAATACAGAATAATATTTATACATTCTAGCTATAATCCTAAATAATTATGCAATAATCGACCGTCTTTCTAAATTAGAGATTCTAATCTTCGGGTTTTATACAATTACCTATTATGGTTTAATTTTGAATTCGCGTACAAGTCAAATTTTATGTTTTAGTTTTCTATCTTTTATTGTGATTTCTAACTTATAAAATTGTAAGAATAAAAAAATAGCAAAAAAGAAAGAAAAAAATGTTATTTTTCGAATAAATTCGGATTATTTAGATATATCCGAATCCGATCCAAATTGAATTCGGATAGATCTGATCAGATATGAAAATTCTTATTCGGGTCGCATCGGATTTCGGATAGGGTACTGAAACTTTCAAATCCAAATAATCCGATCCGAATAAACCGATACGAATAATTCGTTATCCGATCCGATGAACACCCCTAGTTTTGATAAGTTATGCTACTTTACTGTGTGGTTTGTTGTAGATATTGCAGAACTAATAAGCTTAATTGAAGGTTCATTTGCTGAATATTATCGCTACATTGTTATCGTGCCAGATACTACTTTGCTAAGTTATTATCGCTAAAGAGAAGTGTTAACATGCTGATATGCATAACTACTATTATGGTTTGTTGTAAAAACTACAAGATTAAAGAACTTGCATTTTGTATTTCTTGCATCAACCTCATTAAACTTGCGGGTGTCACTAAATCGTAAAATGCCTGCTAATAAAATTGTCAGAGTATATTTATACGTTATTGACCCATAAATTCCTTTTCAATTATTAACTTAAAGTGTAGATATGTGAGAATGAATCCAAAATAAATGCAAACGATGGTCATATTAATGGTACTTTAAACAGGAGGTATCACCTTACCTTCCTTTCCATGCCTTCTTTTTCCGGTGTGATCAGAACCTCGATTCGTTTATTTTAACGGGATAAGATGACGACAAGTGGATGCTTTGCTACATGACAACATAAAAACATGAAGGAACTAATCGCGCAAAGCGCGAACGGAAAAACACCTAGTTTATGTATGTATGTTAAAAAAAAAGAAGAAACTAAAATAAATGAGTAGCAAAAGATAAGATGAAAGTAAATATTATAATAATTATTGTGAGAAGAAAAGAAAGATGATATGTAACATTGAGATGGACCTGAAGTCCTGAAGATTGTAAAGTGAAGGTAAACCATCAAAGTTAGTAATTAATGCTCATTTAAAGAAATCAACCCAGATAAATCGATACCTCCTATATATCGCGTATGGATCAATACACAACATATAGGGTCGAATACATTGAAAACAATAAAAATTCAAGGGCTGTCAGAGAGCTATACGCCCCATATAGCCCTATACGATCTCACTATACGACATATATAGGGATATACGACACATATAGCAAATTTCAACACTGACTACGAGAAAAAATTCTGGGGGCTATCAGAGGGGTTATACGCCCCCGTATAGGGCTATACGACCCCCATATACGACTCATATTGTGCTATACGACCCGTATAGATATTTTGGGGGTGTTAATCTATAATTTTGGGGTGTCTATATATCCACACCCTAATTTAAGCGACATTTCAATCTAATTATGAGTTATTTCAATTATTTATACACTAGTATAACCACCCATGTGTTACATGTATTGAAAACGTTAAATTTAAAATAGAGTAAATTGGACGTATGGTCCTTATGTTATTTATGTTATGTTAAAATCTTGGATTTAGTACTTAAAGTTTATAAATTCTAAATATGATCCCTAATATTTTTTTTAAACTATGGTTTTAAGTTTTGTTAGTTAACACTTAATAATGTTGAAAGTTATAATCCATTTAATTTACTTTTTAAACTATAATATTATTTTTATTAAGGAAAGCTTTATATTCTTATTTTTTCAAAGTTTTTTAATTTTTAATATTTTTATCATTTCATTACTAATATGTTTATCATATAATAAAATACGTTTTAAATACACGAATAACTTTTTAAATAGCATGTTATATAAAATGTTTGCTATTAATATGTTTAACCGTCCATGTTCTAAATGTTGTTCTCAAACCTGTTTGATATTTTAAACATGTTTATAATACTATTTGGTTTTCGAAATTTTTTCTTAAACCATTTATTTTCTTAAAGTATCATTAAGAAACAATTACTTTTTTAAACATTTTTTATAAAACAGCTCATTTTCAAACGATATTTTTAATATTTTTGAAAAGATTCAATAAACAAATAGCTTTACAAAATAATATTTAGAAAATGAATAACTATAAAAATTACAATTAAAATCCAAATGGTTTTAAGAAAGAAAATAATGTTTTTAAAAAGTACACTTAAAAATTTATAAAGTTGTAACAGAGATATTAACAAAATCAAAAGTTTTACACAAACATTAAAAAACCTAAACATTCTAAACATAAAAATTTTAAAAACTTTTTTTATTTTAATATAAAGTAAATTACATTGATGATCCTTTTAGATAAAATAGTTATTTAAAAAGTTTTAACATTATAACTAACTTACAGAATAAGAACCATTGATGAAATTTAAATATAACATTAAGGACTATACTTGAAATTTTAATAGTTTAAGGACCAAATCAAAATTTTTTATTAAACTACAAGAACCATCCATGTAATTTACTCTTTAAAATGAATAAAAACATAAATTAGTAATTACTATTAATAAGTTTGGAATATATACACATGAAAAGATCGATTAAATAAATATGTATACATGTAAATTGATTGGAAAAATTAAATACATAGAAGAATAATATTAATGTTTACAAATATCTAAAAACTTTTTTGTATATAAATTTTCAACTAGATTCAGTTAATAATTTCTCAAACTTAAGAAATTATCTTTTTAAAATATTCTCGTGTGTTGTAGCATCCTGTAATTAAAAATATTGTTGATACATATGTACCTAGTTTAGGAGATTAATGTAAAATGTCTTTCATGTCTTACATATATGTAATGAATGAGTTGAGTGAAATGGAATATGTGATTGGTGCTATTGATGTTTAATATTTCATTGTTTATTGTGTAATAACGCATATTGAACTAACTGTATAGGTTTGTGTTTGATTACATAGTTTTTAGTCAAGAATGGTTGAGAAATGTGTTTAAACTTAATCCTATGAAGTCTTCATGCAAATAGACCATGCTAATGGACCATACGCATAAATACTTCATGCTAATGGACCAGTCGCACGACTGAACCAGGAGACTGGATCAGTCGCACGATTGAGACATAAGATTGGCTCAGTCGCACGACTGAACCTTCAGTCGTGCGTATGGACCAATCGTATGATTCAGTCGCACAACTGAACCATACTAATGGTTCAGTCGCACGATTGACAAACCCTAACCTATTAATACCACCTAATTCGTGGAAAAACGTAACATTGGAATAATTTCGACTCACATACGTACCTTAGCCGTCCAGAGACCCTAGAGAACTTGTTCCAACTTCATAGATTGCAGTTGATCGTGTTCTAATCGCTCATAACGTTTATTAATCTCTAGATTGATCGAAACTGCGTTCTCACTGATTGGATCACCAATCAAATAGGATTCCACACGATTTGATTAGGTATACATGTAATATCTCGTATTTTTGTCAACTAAAAGTTAACTTCGTTTATTCTTATAAGGGTCATTATTGACAATTATGAAACTCATGTGTTATTTATGCTTATTCTCTTTGGTTATCATTAACTTTTAATGTAAGAAAGTTAAAAATAAAAATACCAAATAATATTAATTATGTTATTATTAATAATAGTAATAATGATACAAGTCATAATTATGATAATAATACTAATAATAACAACTATAATCATAATAATAATAATAATAATAATTATTATTATTATTATTATAATAACAATAAAATAATCATAATAATAATAATAATAATAATTATTATTA
>BJCM01039592.1:540-11453 GCA_018326385.1 Flaveria bidentis | reverse complement strand
TAACAATTTACAAAACTAGTCCCTATACTAGTACAAACTATAAAATATATACAAAAAGACACAATGTTAGTCTTCCAAGGGTTCTAACAAGATGCCACTCTGAGTAGCTGCGTGCCATCAGGTATTTTCGTAAAGTTAACCGGTTTTATGTGCGCATGGTATGTGGTTATGTTTTGTATGTAGATTTAAATACTGATGTAGTCAGGACAGGTAATGCTTGGGGTATGAAGAGTAAAGTAAGTGGCTAATCACAACTGACCACTGTAATTAGGGACTTACTATACTTGACATAAACTGAGCTGTTCCCTTGATTGACCATGTTGGTGTTTGAATCTTTCAGTGTGCGTGTGATGGCCGGTGGTAGATCTTCGAAAGCTTCACGGGGTGTAGGTCACGATGCTGAACCGCGACCCAAGAAAGGGAGACCCAGGGTTGAGAAGGTGGTTCATGAAGAACCAGAGACCCCTCATCCAGAGGGTGGCGACGAGAGCGCCAATCTGAGAGCCTTAGTAAAGGAGGTTGTGGTGGAAGAAGTTCATCAAGTCATGCAGAAGATCCTACTGTCTGTGGTGACCGAAGTGATCAAGGCGGTAAGAGAAGGGGAAAGAAAGGAGAAGAACATATCCTCGGGAGAACGGGAGCAACCAGAGCCAGAAACGGTTCTCTCTGATGATGAGGAGGAAGAAGAAGAAGAGCCTGCGCCGGAGGTGGCACGAGGCTGTAACTATGGGGCATTTATGAGATGCAAGCCCCCTACTTTCGATAGAAACGGCACTGTTGTTGCCGCTCACCGATGGGTAAGGGAAATGGAGGTTGTACTTGATATCAGCGAGTGCCGAGAAGACAAGAAGGTGAAATTCGCTACCCACTCTTTTGTGGATTCAGCTCTATGCTGGTGGGACAACAATGTCCAAGCTGAGGGTAGCAGGGCCATCGGGAGGATGAGACGGCCTGAGTTGAAGAAGATGGTGATTTAGTAGTTTTTTCCTATTCGGGAAATGGACAAGGTCGAAAGGGAGTTCTTGCAAATGGAGGCGGGAACTATGACGCCCCAGCAGTACACCACAAAATTCATCGAGATGGCACGTCTGGTGCTGGATCAGGTGACACCTCTGTCTCGAAAGATCAAGAGGTACATTCAGGGTTTGCCAGCGGACATTCACAGGCCCATGATCGCTGCCCAGCCGAGCACGTTTAGATCAGTGGTGGATTTGGCGGGGAGACTATATGATGAGAGGGCGGTGGTGATGACTGAAGGTGGAAAGAAGAGCGGTGATGATCGAAACTAGCAGGGGAAGAGGTTTGGTCGGGGTAATGCTTCGACGGTAAACAAGAAGGCACGGGTGGACGACTGCCGTGTGGTCGCATCAGGTGCTGGTACAAAGAAGTGTGGTAGGTGTGGGAGAGAACATAGCGGGAAATGTAGGATGGGGTTGAATGTGTGCTTCAAATGTGGGAAGCCAGGGCATATAGCCAAGGATTGTCGTGTGGTCCGATGCTATAACTGTGGAGAAGAGGGTCACATGAGTAGGGATTGCAAGAAGTCAAGGGCTGAGAGTTCCGGGGCAAAGATACCGGGAGGTGAAGGACCAAGGGCGAGCGCCAGGGCATTCACCATGACATAGGAGGAAGCTAGGACGGACCCTGATGTCGTGTCCGGTACGTTTCTGGTGAACCAAACTTTAGCTTCTGTGTTATTTGATTCGGGTGCCAGTAAAAGTTTTATTTGTGCTGCTTTCTGTGCTGTGCTAAGCTGCCTATTAGTAGTAGACGTGTTGATATGCCCTTTGATGTAGAAACTACCATAGGTAAGTCTACCAGGATTTCTGAGATGATAGAGAAATGTGATGTGGAACTTGAAGGTCATAAGTTACCTGTTAGTCCATTTGTGATGACCTTGGGAGGTTTTGATTTCGTTCTTGGGATGGATTGGTTGGCGGACTCTGAGGCAAACATTGTGTGTCATAAGAAGATGATTCGGTTGACAGCACCTGACGGGAGTTTGGTAACGGTTTACAGGGATTGTGTCACGATGATTCCAAAGGTGGTTTTGATGGCGGTGGCGGGGAAGTGTATGAGGCGTGGATGTAGTGCCTACTTGGCCTATGTAAAGGATGTGGATACGCCAACACCATGACTATCCGATTTGCTGGTTGTGTGTGACTTTCCAGACGTATTCCCAGAAGACTTACTAGGAGTGCCACCCGACCGTGAGATCGAGTTTCAGATTGATCTGATACCGGGAGCCCAACCTGTTGCCAAGGCACCGTATCGGTTGGCTCCGACGGAAATGAAAGAGTTGATGGAGCAGTTGCAAGAGCTGCTTTATAAGGGGTTTATTAGAGTGAGTATCTCTCCTTGTGGTGCTCTGGTCCTGTTTGTGAAGAAGAAAGACGGTAGCATGAGGATGTGTACCGACTACCGAGAGCTGAATAAGTTTACCGTGAAGAACCGATACCCCTTACCGAGAATAGAAGATTTGTTCCATCAACTTTAGGGTGCCAGTTGGTTTTCAAGGATAGACCTTCGATCCGGCTATCATTAGCTGAAGGTGAAAGAGCAAGATGTTCCTAAAACAGCTTTTCGCACGGGCTATGGTCATTACGAGTTTCTTGTCTTGTCTTTCGGTTTGACCAACATGCCAGCTGCTTTTATGGATTTGATGAACCGTGTGTGTCGGCCGATGCTGGATAAATCAGTGATTGTGTTTATTGATGATATCCTGATTTATTCGAGGAGTGAGATTGAGCATGCTGGTCATATTCGGGAGGTTCTGGAGACATTGAGGAGGCAGAAGTTGTATGCTAAATTCCCCAAGTGCGTGTTCTGGTTGCGCGAAGTTTAGTTCTTAGGTCACGTGGTGAATCCCGACGGGATTATGGTGGACCCGGCAAAAGTGGAGGCGGTTATGCAATGGAAGTCATCAAAGACGCCATCTGAGATTCGTAGCTTCTTGGGTTTGGTCGGTTACTACAGAATATTTATCCAAGACTTCTCCAAGATTGCTTCTCCACTCACCAAGTTGACCCAAAAAGATGTAAAGTTTATATGGAGTCAAGCTCAGGAAAAGGCGTTAGAAGAATTGAAGGAGAGATTGACTCAAGCTCCTGTTTTGTCATTACCCGATGGAAGTGAAGATATGGTGGTCTATTCTGATGCTTCCTACTAAGGGTTGGGGTGCGTGTTAATGCAGAGAGGGAAGGTTATAGCATATGCATCCCGATAGTTGAAGGTTCATGAGGTCAATTATCCCACTCATGACTTGGAGATAGCAGCCGTGGTTTTTGCATTGAAGATTTGGAGGCACTATCTCTACGAGACGAAATGCACCATATTCACTGACCACAAGAGCTTGAAGTACTTCTTCGAACAAAAAGATCTAAACATGAGGTAGAGGAGATGGTTAGAACTTATCAAGGATTTTGATTGTGAGATCCATTACCATCTGGGCAAAGCAACGTGGTAGCTGATGCCCTTAGCCGAAAGGAGAGGCCCGAACCGATTCGGGTGAAAGAATATCAACTGATCATGACCTCTGATGTGATGAAACAAGTCAAAGAGTTTCAAGATGAGGCACTGAAAGAAGATCATCTTAACTCTAAGAGGATGAGAGGCCTGGTTGGGGAATTGGGTGAAAACACACTTGGTGTTAAAACCCGATTTGAACGGGTGTGGATTCCTCGTTTTGGGGATCTACAGGTGAAGATAATGGATGAGGCTCACAAGACTCGATACTCCATTCATCCTAGTGCCACAAAGATGTAGCAAGACATGAAGAAGAATTATTGGCGGCCGGGTATGAAGCGCCATATGGTGGAGTATGTGAGTAAGTGCCTTATTTGTTTACAGGTGAAGGCCGAGCATCAAAAGCCGTATGGGAAGATCCAACCTTTAGATATACCGGAATGGAAATAGGAGCACATCACCATTGATTTCATAACGAAGTTGGCACGTACTCCAAAGGGGTACGATGCCATATGGTGATTGTCGACCGTCTGACGAAGAGTGCTCACTTCCTACTGATCCGCGAGACATATTCGTTTGAGAGGTTGGCTGATCTGTTCATCAAGGAAATTGTAACTCGTCATGGTGTGCTGGTGTCTATTGTGTCTGATCGCGACACCCGATTTACATCTAAATTTTGGAAGAAATTCCACGACGCTATGGGGACGAGGTTACATATTAGCACGGCTTATCATCCACAAACTGGTGGTCAGTCAGAAAGGACCATTCAGACATTGGAAGACATGCTTCGGGCATGTGTGATTGATTTCGAGGGGGGGGTTGGGATGACCACCTACCATTATCTGAATTCTCATACAACATCAGCTACCATGCCAGCATTGGTATGCCACCATATGAGATGCTATACGGTAGGAGATGCAGAACACCAGTTTATTGGGGTGATATTGGTCGGAAGGAATTGGGGAACATCGAGGTAATTGAGGCTATGGCTAAGAAGCTTGAGAAGATTAAAGCCTTTATGAAGGCAGCCAAAGATAGACAGAAATCGTATGCTGATAAACGACGCAGACCGATTGAGTTCCAGGTGGGTGACCGGGTTATGTTGAAGGTCTCACCTTGGAAAGGTATTATCCGATTCAAAAAGCGGGGCAAGTTGAGCACAAGGTATATAGGCCCTTTCCGAATCATCGCTCGGGTAGGAGAGGTGGCCTATAGATTGGAGTTACCAGAGGAGCTAAGTGGAATTCACCCGACATTTCATGTATCTCATCTAAGGAAGTGCGTGGTGGATGAAGACATGATTGTTCCACTGGAGGATATCGAGGTAGACGAAAGGCTCAATTATGCGGAGCAACCAGTGGCAATCATCGATAGAAAAGAGAAAAGGCTGAGAAATAAAGTGGTTCCTCTTATGCGTGTACAGTGGAAGCACAGGAAAGGATCCGAGTCAACGTGGGAGACTGCGGAAGAAATAAGACAACATTATCCACGTTTGTTCGAGGAATAACAGGTTTTGGGGACGAAACCTATTTAAGGGGGTGGACTAGTAACACCCGGTTATTAGTTTATTTTGAAGCCGACGAAAGAAGAAAAGAAATAAAGTCCAAAGTCAAGGGACCAAACTCGCCAACGAAAGAAAGTCAGATGAGTGGGAGTATATAAGGTAGAGGGCAGCCCTTACCCTCTCCCCCATACTCACAAATCAGCCAAAGAAAGAGAGGAGAAGAGAGAAAGGAAGAAAAGAGGAAAAAGTGTTGGTTCGGGTTGGTTCGAGTGACCAAAATTGTTGAGAAGCGAGTCAAATCGAAGCTCTACTCGTCATGGTCGTTTGTGTGAGTTCTAGGACCCCTCTTTTACTTGTTTTCAAATGATTTTAGGGCTAGAACACATCTGAAATTGGGTTTTTGAGTGTGTGCATATTTGACCCGTTGGTGTATGTATATGTATGCGTATGATGCGTTTGAGTCTTGATTGTGAGCTTGTGTGTGCTGGAATGATGTTGTGGTATGCATCCCTAAGGTTTAGGATTGTCGATTTGGGCTTAGAATGGGTTTAGATGAGTTGGGAGGCAGAAAACCCTCGGCTACGGTCGGGATGAACTGCATTCTGCATCAGCTAGGGCTAGGTGACCGACTGGAGGCCGAATGGGAGGCCATACGGCTGAATAGGGTGCAATTGGTTCCATTCGCATGATTGAAGGTCCATTCGCACGATTGAGAGGCCAGTCGCATGGAGGTCATGCGGTTGGAGGTCCAGTCGCATAAGTGCTCATCCGCATTGTCCATTCGCACGACTGGGTGTTCATTTGCATGAGTGTTCATCCGCATTGATTCATTCGCATAGTGTTCAGTCGCATGGAGGCCATGCGACTGAAGGGTGTCCAAACGTCTGAATAGGGCTGTTGCACCCAAGGAAAGTATAGTTTGACTTCTGACTTTCGGGGGAAAGTGCAGATGTAAGTGTTGACGTAAAGGTTCCCGTAAGAGCATGTAAGATGACGATTGAGACCTTAGATAGCATGTAGGGCATGATGATGATGATGTTGCAAGTTTATGCATCTTATGTATGTATGATGTTGCCCTGTATGATGTTGATGCCTGTGTATGTTATGTTCCATATTATGATGTATGTTTATCTTTCCTGTGACTTTACGTGTCATGTTAATAAATGAAATGAAGTATTATGTAATGTAAAGTGAAAGATAAAGAAAGTGGAACATGAAGTAAGAATGCATGCATTATTGAACAATGAATGAACGAAGGAAGGCTTGCAAGCACAGATATGAGGTGAGCAACCCTGTTCTTGCGACAGACTCGGATAGCATGCTATCGTGAAGTTGCCATGAAGTGAGAAACCCTATGGTTGCAAGACACTTGGATAGCGTGTTATCATTGAGATTGCTATGAGGTGAGCAACCCTGTTGTTGCAACAGACTCGGATAGTGTGCAATCATGAGATTTCTATGAGGTGAGTAACCCTGTTGTTGCAACAGACTCGGATAGCGTGCTATCGTGAAGTTGCCATGAGGTGAGCAACCCTATGGTTGCAAGAGACTCGGATAGCATACTATCATTGAGATTGGCAATGAGGTGAGTAACCCTATGGTTGCAACAGACTCAGATAGCGTGAAATCGTTGGGATTACTAATGAGGTGATCGACCTTGTTGTCGCAACAGACCTAGGAGGATGACGTATAGAATGAACGAAAGTTAACGAATGTAATGGAAGATAATAATTATATTATCAATGTGTATGTATATTGCATGGTCATGAACGATTGTAAAGTATAGTATGAAGTTTAAAGAAAGTAAAGAACGTTTTAACGATAGAAAAGTATGTTTTATTATAAAATTAGAACTCACTCAGCAACGCTGACTTTGATGTGTTTCCAGTTGGCAGGTAATGTTTGCTGAGGATGGCACGGGCGGCTACTCAGCTCTTTTGGAACGGCATTCTTTTGATTAATGTTTTTGCATTGTAATGCGAACAACTTGTTTTGTATTGAATGTTGTATTAACTTGCAAAAGCATTTACATGGAAATGAAAGATTTTTTTAGTTTTTTGCTGCGATTTTATGAAATACGAATGTAAATATATGTTTTATGTGCAATGAGAATACAACTGTAAGCGTCCCGGGAACGGGGCCTTACAACAGCTTGTAGCACTACAAATCGAGGACAACCCTACACCTGCCGAGGACTCCGATGAAGACCCTAAGGAAGAACCAGAAGAATCCCCCGACGATGGAGATAGTGATGGATCAGCTTTGTTCGATTGATTCTCTTTATTCTAATGACTTTTACTTCATTGAGTTTTTCTAATACCTATGTGCGAAGGGTTGTTTCCCACACAACTGAAAACTTGAATTTTGACAATGATTGGATATTTTGTGAGCTAGTTAAAAATCATTTATGAAACGTTATTATTTTTGGTTATAAATGTTATGGTTATGACTGTACATTATTTCTTATTATCTACCATACATCAATGAGATGATATGTTGGATGTTACTCATTATTGTATTTGTGAATGTAATGTGAATTATGGATGGCTGAGGTAGAGGACATGGACGTGGCTGAGGGTGTGGTGCTGGAAAAGGCGGCGGCAACGTGAACATGACTCCAGCTGTATTGGCTGCATTGATAAACCAACACTTACAAGCGGCATTGAACACTCAGCCCAGACTGTTTGGATGTAAACGATGACACTAGTCATCATTTACACGAATACTCCATTTGGTGATTAATTCATTTGGTTTAATTTGAATACCTTGATAGGTTGAATACAGGACCGATTGGATGCACATACAATGCATTCATGGATTGTAAGCCGCATACCTACATGATGGTTTGAGAAGACTAAGTTAGTTTTTGCCAAACGCAACTGCCTAGTGCCGGATTAGGTGAAGTACGCTACAGGAACACTGGAAGGTGCAGCACACACGTGGTGGAATGCGCAAGTGCAGATGCTTGGCCAGGCAATGGCAAATGTACTACCGTGGGAGAAATTCAAAACTATGATGATAGAGGAATACTGCCCCCGCGACGAGGTTCAAAAGCTGGAAGTTGAGTTCTGGCAATTGAAGATTGAAGGGTCCAAAATTGAGGCTTATACCACTAGGTCTCATGAGCTAGCTACACTTTGTCCTTGCATGGTTAACCCGTCGAGCGGACGTATTGAGCTATATTTACATGGCTTAGTCCCGGAGATTCAGAGTATGGTGACTACTGCAAATCTTCCTACTATACAGCGGATTATTCGACTGGCTCACAAGCTCACTGATCAAGCTGTGGAGCAAGGAAAGTTACCCAAGCGGGGCGCTATGGCAAGCATGCCCGACAACAAACGCAAGTGGGAGAACAACGCCAGCAAAGGATCGTCATCTGGTAACCAACCTCAGCAACACCAACCTCATCAACAACATCGGCAGAGACGGTTTAATAACAATTGTAACTTCCACCAATCATCATCATCATCTCAAGGACCAAGTGGATATGTGGGGAAAAACCAAAAGTGCAACCGATGCAACTACCACCACATTGGCAGGTGTGATAGCTTTCGATGCCAGCGTTGTGGGAAAGTTGGACATATGGCAAAGGATTGCTATGGAGAACTAATAAAGAAGCCTCAACAACCTCAGCAGCCTCATGAAACACCAAAGGGTTGCTTTAAGTGCGGAAAGGAAGGGCATTTCAAGAAAAACTATCCTCAACTGAAAAGAAATGGGAATGGCAACGGAAATGGTGGCAATGACAACAATGGTGGTAATGGTGACAATAATGGAGGCAACAATGGTGGAGCCAAAGGGAGAGCTTTTGTCATGGGTTCAGGTGAAGCTCTAAACGATCCTACTACTGTTACTGGTAAATTTCCAATTAATGGTCGTTTTGCTTTTGTACTGTTTGACACTAGAGCAAATAGGAGTTTTATCTCTACTAAGTTTTGTAGTCTCTTAAGTATTATGCCATCTATCTTGGAGTCTGAGTAGGTTGTAGAGTTGGTTGATGGTAAGCAAATCTTTGTTACGCATATCCTTAAGAATTGCAAGATAGAACTTGTTAGTCATACCTTCGACATTGACCTTATGCATGTTACTCTTGGAAGTTTCGATGTGGTCGTAGGCATGGACTGGCTGTCCGAGAAGCAAGCAGAAGTGATTTGTCATGAGAAGGTCATTTGTATTCCCATGGTAGACGAGGAAACGCTTTTGGTTAAGGGCGAGAAGAGTGGTGTTGTGATAGGCAACATATCATTCATGAAGGCTCAGAAGTGGTTACGCAAGGGCCACTTAGCCATATTAGCTCTCGTCTCTACCCAGAAACAAGAACAAAAAAAGATAGAAGACATTCTAGTGGTTCGTGATTTTCCAGAGGTGTATCCAGAGGATCTTCCTTGACTACCACCTCACCGTCAAGTTGAATTTCAGATCAATTTGACACCCGGAACTGCTTCGATTGCGAGGGAACATTACCGGTTAGCACCGAACGAATTGCAAGAACTATCAACACAAGTTTGTGAAGAAGAAAGATGGCACATTTCGAATGTGCATCGACTACAAGGAGTTGAACAAAGTCATAGTCAAGAACCGATACTCGTTACCTCGTATCGATGACCTGTTTGATCAGCTTATGGGATCAAGCTATTATTCGAAGATTGATTTGAGATCTGGTTATCATCAACCTAGAGTTCGAGAAGAGGATATCTCCAAAACCGTGTTCCTTACTCGTTATGGTCACTATGAGTTCTTGGTCATGCCTTTTGGGTTGACTAATGCACCAACAGTGTTCATGGATCTCATTAATTGTGTGTGCAAACCCTATCTCGATCAGTTTTTTATTTTGTTTATCAATGACATATTGATTTATTCAAGGACCAAGGAGGAACATGAGGAGCACCTACATCTAATTCTGGAATTACTTAGAAAAGAATAGTTGTATGCAAACTTTTCCAAGTGTGATTTCTGGATTTGTGAGGTGCAATTCTTGGGTCATATTGTTAACAAGAAGGGAATACATGTGGATCCTGTATAGATTGAGGCGATAAGGAATTGGTCGGTACCCAAGACGCCTAGTGAGATAAGGCAATTTCTTGGTCTGGCTGGATACTATTGACATTTCATTGAGGGATTCTCAAAGATTGCTCAACCTCTCACAGCTTTGACCCATATAGGAACAACCTATAAATGAGGTGAGAGTCAAGAAGCTGCTTTTCAGTTGCTGAAGCAGAAACTCTGTAGCGCACCGATACTAGCATTACCCAAAGGAAGTGATGATTTTGTAGTTTATTGTGATGCTTCTCTCCAAGGACTAGGTTATGTCCTGATGCATGTGACAAGGTGATAGCTTATGCCTTGCGACAACTGAAGGTACCTGAAAAGAACAGTGGTCTTTGCCTTGAAGATTTGGAGACATTATTTGTACGGTACGAAGTGCACAATTTACACCGATCACCAGAGTCTTCAGCACATCTTTGTGCAGAAAGAGCTTATCATGAGGCAATGACACTGGGTGGAATTGTTGAACGATTATGACTGTGTCATTAAATACCACCTGGTAAAGGCGAATGTAGTCGCCGATGCCTTGAGCAGAAAGGATACCTCTAAACCCCGACGAGTGCGTACCCTACAATTTACGATTAGCACTCACTTGCCTAAGCAAATTAAGGGAGCCCAGACAGAAGCGTTGAAAGGTGAGAACATCAAATCCGAATCTTTACGAGGGATGGATAAACAGTTGGAAGTCAAATCCGATGGAATTCGGTATTTCATGGATAGACTATGGGTGCCTTTGTACGGAAATCTAAGAGAGTTGGATATGAGTGAAGCACACAAGTCAAAATATTCCATACACCCTGGCTCTGAGAAAATGTATCATGATCTGAAGGTGCACTATTGGTGGCCTTATATGAAGGCTGACCTAGCTACATACGTGAGAAAATGTCTTACATGT
>BJCM01039552.1:0-10280 GCA_018326385.1 Flaveria bidentis | reverse complement strand
GTCCCAGTGAATGAAACGGCTAAGTATTGGCCATGCGCCCAAGTGTTGGCCATGCGCCTAAATAGTGCCTATGCGCCCAAGTGATGAAAAAGGCTAAGTGTGGACCATGCACCTAAATAGTGCCCATATGTCCCAGTGAATGAAACGGCTAAGTGTTGGCCATGCGCCTAAACAGTGCCCATGCGCCCAAAGTAATTGAAACGGCTAAGTGTTGATGCGCCTAAACAGGTGCCATGCGCCTGCATAGTGGCAAAGCGCCTGAACAGGGCAAAAGCGCCCAAATAGTGCCCATGCGCCCAGACTGTTTTACACTTAGAATTTTTATGCTCATGTGCCTGGAAGGACCCATGCACCCACTTTGGACTTGAGGTTTTCTAAGTGGATTTCAAGGGGTAAAATTGGAAGATAGGCCTGGTTATGATGTGATGGCTTATGTTTGATGTGTGTTATGCATCTATGGTGTTGCTTGTATGGTGATGATGTATGTTTAAGTTTATGTATATGTTCCTTATTATGTACGTATGTCTTCCCTTGGATTTGCGTTGAACGTTAATGAATCTAATGAAGTATTATGTAACGTAAAGTGAAAGATAATGAAAAGAGGAATATAATGATAGAATGCATGCATTAATAAAAGAGGAAGTATAGAAAGGCTTGCAAGCAATATGTATAGAGGCGCACGACTCTAAATGCCTTAAGCTCAACCGCGTGAGGTTCAACAAATCCTAAAGTGTGCATGCAAGGGTTCCAGTCTTTGTGACTGACCTTCAGAGTTGTTACCCATTTCGATGGGGGTGTTGTTACCCACTTCGGTGGGGGTGTTGTTACCCACTTCGGTGGGGGTGTTGTTACCCACTTCGATGGGGGTGTTGTTACCCACCTCGGTGGGGGTGTTGTTACCCAAGTTATGTATAACTTCGGGGGTGTGGCATCAAGCCAAGCATAGTTATGAGGTGAGCGACTATGTGTCGCAATAGACTCGACAGAGGTCTTTGACCATGAGACGAGATATGAGATGAGCGACTTTGTGTTGCAACAGACTCGGATGGAGTTCAATCTCTGTGATTGACTCGTATGGGATCTTTGTCGTGTATCCCAGTGTTGTGTCAGTCTTCGGACATGAGTCGGGGGTTTGTTAGCAGGCCCCGGCACAGCATCAACTTTCGAGCATGAGTCTGGGATATTGCAAGAGACAAGATTCGGGTAATAATGAGTAATGAAAGAAGATCATGTAAGATAGAACGAACGTATGAATGAACGTAAATGAATTATCGTAACAATGTACTGAATAGGATTTTCATCATTCGACCTCAGTAATCGTGGCTGAGTGCCACGAAGAGGGTAAAGTCTGACCGGATCGAGAAAGAGAAGTGAACGATAATGTAACACGTTGAATGAACAAAGTTAATGAATGTATTGACGAAGATAATAATAGTATTATCTGTATGTACGTATGATGCATTATCATGAACGATGTAAAGTGTAGTATGTTGTGAAATAAAGTAAAGAACGGTTTTCACAGAGAAAAGTATGTTTTATTATAAAACTAGAACTCACTCAGCGTCGCTGACTTTTGTATGCATGATAGTTGGCAGGTATACGTTGATGCTAAGGAGTTGCAGGCATGGATGCATAAGCCACTGGGAGCATTTTGAGGCTGGCATCCGTATTTTGACATGTCTTGCATTTTGAGATGAAAACAAATGTTGTAATTGACATGTTTTTAATTATAAATGAAAGTTTTAAATTCCGCTGCAAAATTAATGTACATTTTATAATGTTTTATGTGCGATGAACCACCAGCTGTGAGGTGCCCGAGAACGGGGCCTTACAGGTGGTAGCATGCGGTGGTTTCCGGTGGTGGTGGTGGCCGACAGTAGTTTCCGGTGGCAGTGGTGGCCGACGGTGGTTTCCGGTGTCGGTGGTGGCCGGCGGTGGTTTCCAGTGGTGGTGGTGGCTGGCGGTGGTTTTCGTTGGCGGTAGTTTCCAGCAGCAATGGTGGCCGACAGCGCCGGTTTCTGGGGATGGTGGTGGCTGGCGGTGGTGGCCGGAGGTGGTTTCCGGAGGCAACGGTGGCCTTAGGTTGTTTCTTGCGATGTCGGTGGTGGGCTTCAGAGGTGGTTTCTTGCGATGGCGGTGGTGGTTGCTGGTGACGAGCGATCTTGGTAGTCGGTGGTGGTTGTTGTGGCTGGTGGTGTTGGTGACTAATGATAGAAGAAGGTATGGAATGAGAAAAAAATAAGGGGGAGTGGATAGAACAAATTTGAGGGGATGGAATCAACTACGTAATGGTTCATTCCATTACCTCCACCAACCAAATATGTCTTTATTCATTCACCCTCAATGGTTAATTCCATTCCGTCCATCATTCCTGCTTACCAAACGCTACCTAAGTTTTTTAATACAAAAATTTTAATAATTTTTTTGGAGAATTAAAAAATCAATATTTTTTAAAAGCAAATTTTTTTTAAAGACGAAAGTTTGAAAATTTATTGTTATTTTTAATTACTTAATGGTTAATTATATGTAACTTTAAGCATATTTTATCTCAAAAATTTATTTTTAGATTTTTAATAGTACTGAATTATTATTTAATTTTTTCATACAATACGTGTAGTAGACGCCTAGACGGGTTTCTAAACTAGTTAATGTTAATCAAAACTTTTAAACTGAAGTGTCCGGTCTCACTAGTTGCTTCATATTTTTCTTTTAGTTTTAATTGAATATTTTATTGATTAACTTTGTTTTAATTGGACAATTAGGGTGTTAAAAAGACTAAAATACACTCATATTTAACGAAGAACTTAACGGAGTTAGTTTCGGATGGAAATGACAACATTTGGTAAACCACAGTGACTGAAATAACAAGTGCGTAAATGCTTGGAAATTTATAATTTTCACAAACAAGCTAACCATTTAACTACATAACATATACTTTCACACTAGTTGTATTTGTTTGAGAGTCGTTTTGATAATTTACTAACATTCGGGGACAAACTTGTGTGTGATCCGATAATTTTCCGAATTACTATTTCGTGAAGGTTCGTGAATGTCCGTGCAATAATTGACGCATTTAAATAAACATCATTAAATGCATGTATGTATGATCGAAAAATAATGTTCGTGCTAGTTAGAAAATAACTTGAAAATACTTGAAAATACTTGAAAATACCGGGTGTCACAATATATTATATACACACATCCATTTTTATTTCTATATTTCATTCCCTATCTCTAAATTTGTAAGGAAAACTAAATGAAATCCTCAAATCTAAGAGAGATATTATTCAATTCCCATTATAAATTTTATTTATTTATTGTCGGTGCTTGTGGGTGAAAAAAAAGAAAAAAATAAATAATAATGAATAACACAATTATTTTAAAACTTATATAAGGGACAAATATGAGGAATGAGTTTTGATACTTTTATAGAAAAATAATTTTTTTTAAGAATAAATGAAAATTTTAGTTAAATTATAGGGATGATGATTGAGAAGTCTTTGTAAATGCCTTGAAGCGTGATATGATATTTCTATGTAGATGTCTAATAAATCAGAATTTGGGATCGGGTCTTTTTTGGGTTTTTTTTAGAAAATTGTAAACGTTATAAAAAGCATAATAAAATGGTTAAAAAAAGGGTGCGTGATGATAACACGCACGTGATTCTTTTATCAAAATGAATACAAACCAACTCTGTCAAATTTTTCTTTGATAAACCTAATGACAATTAATAATTATAAACCAAAACTAAGTTAATTTAAAAAACAAACAAATCATTAAATAATAAAAGTGTGATTCTGACATAGGTGGGTTCCCCCTCCCTATTGCAGAATGACTATCTCCTCCAAACACCACATTAGAAATTGTTGAGAAAGTTAAATTACATAAAGTAAAACAAAATCTTAGTTTTTCTAATACTTTTGGAGTGGGTTTTAATTTGAAGCTTTTGAAGTTGTTATAGAGGTCCTTTTAAACGGGGTTGGAGGTCTTTTGGAGCGGTATTCATTAAAAATAAAAATAAAATGTATTTTGGAGCTTTTGGAATGGTTTTGGACTTTTGCAAAGTATCAAAATTTAGTGGTTAAAACATGAGCCACATAAATCTCACTATACAAACCAATGTAAATATTTTTAATGGTAAATATACAACTATGCTTTGTAGGATAAGTGTTACTTTAATTGGGTCCTTCTATTTATTTCTTAGCCAAGACCACACCCCCAACCCCCTCAGAAGGAAAACCCACAACTAAAATATCCATCCACTCAACTTAAAGTTTTTACGTATGAAATGTGTTTTTACATGCATGCATGCACCACTATTTAAATCATACAACTACTTTTCATATATACACATAACCTAATCACGATTATAAGTCTTTTTAATATATTTAATCTAATTTGGTATTTTAATACAATACGAACAGTTATTCACACCGACAAGTATGTACATTCATAAGAGGTATTATTCAAAAACCATCATTCACATATATGTTACAAGAGACTTTGAAAGGCTACACCATACCTAGTCAAGCACCAACCTAACCCTCTTTAGCTAAAGACTTGACACCCTCATCTCCTCTCCACCTTACCCTTACAATGGTTACTAAAAGACACTACCTCAGCCATGCTTAATCATATTATATTAAGCATTAGAAGAACATCAAACTCCCTTATAAATACTTATATTTGTGAAGCTTGAACTTGCTCATTCACTAACATCTTCAGACACATACTCTCTCTCTCTCTCTCTCTCTCTCTCTCTCTCTCTCTTACTATCTCCTCCCCTCTTTAAAAACTTAAGAGCAACAAGCTCCCATGGACCTTTACTTTGCATCTTTGATCCATCCTTCTACTTTAGGTAAACTTTTATTTATATTTATAATAGATTTCTTGCATATTCAAGCCTTAATTCTTGACATAGATATGTACATTATCAACTAGATTCATCAAACACCAAAAGAAAGTATGTAAAAGTATTTCTTCTTCTTCCTCACGTTCTATAGAATATGTTAATAACATAAAAGTTTGTGTTTGTAGACCACCATACAACACATTTAGGGGCTGTTTGATTGTGCTGACTGAGTAAGATTTGACTGAGTAAGAAACTGATCCAGTAAGAGGTTCTGATTGAGGGGCTGTTTGTTTTGGTCTAATCGGGCTGACCCGACTGACTCTACTGAATGATAAAAATAACATTATTGTCGCGTTGTTTAAACGAGTTTGAATTTAACTGGTGTTGTGTAATTAATAAAAATAGCCAAATTATAATAATTCAAAATGTCATACAAAATAGAAGTTAACATAAATCAAACATAATCCAAACAAACACATCGAATTTCAAACAGTTGATTAGCAAAATGTCATATAAGAGTTTGCATACAAATCTAATTTGAAGCATCTGAATGTAGTTGATTAGCAATTTGGTCACGCAAAGTAGCCATATATTCAACCCCTTCTGAACCCCACTCAATGCCTTGTGTGTTTTGACCTTCACTTTCTCCACCTTCACCATCAGGGGTAACCATAGTAGTATCTTCAAAGTTTGTAAATAATTCATCTTGAATGTTATATTTTCTTATAAAATTATGCACTGCAAAACAAGCAATAACTACGTCTCTTTGCACTGGAAAAGGATAAGGAGCCTTTTGCTTTAGAATTGGGAATCTTGCCTTTAATACACCATAAGCACGCTCAGTAACATTTCTAAGGCAAACATGAGCATGATTAAATCTTTCTTCCTTAGTTACCGGTCTTCGTCGTCGTAAATCGGCTAACCAATACCTAGTGTTGCGGTATGGAGTCATAAATCCACGAGTGTTGGTATATGCAGCGTCGCAAAGGTAATATTTATCTGTAAATGACAGTGTGACAGCTATTATATGAAGAATACAAATAATATATTTAATAATAAAATATATAATTTTATTATAAACCTGGTGGAGGGAATCGAAATGCAGATGTTAGATTAAATGCAACTTCTTTCAAAACCCGTGAATCATGTGCTACGCCTTCCCATCCAGCCCATACAAATGTGAATATCATATCAAAATCGCATATTCCTAACACATTTTGATAACATTCACCTTTACCTCTTCCCCTAAAACAAGTTTGTTGATTAGTGGGCACAACTGCATGTACAAGAGTTCCATCTAAAGCACCTATCGCTCCAGGAAATATTTCTTTTTTGGCCTTTGATGTCGTTCCGGGGTATTTGTAGTTTCATTTGAAGATGTTGGGGCTATAATTTCTTTAGCAAAACACATCATTGCACCTAGAACCTCGTGAAAACATTTATGAACCGTTTGATTGGAGTGTTGAAATCGTCGTTTAACTACTCGGAATCGTTCATTATGCCTTATAATATGTAAGAACATAACTATTTTCTCTTCAGTGCTTATCGTCCTACTAGCTCGTAGCCAATTTCGTTATGTAAAATGATTACATAATAGTACAAAAGCCTCACGTGAAAGTCTCATTATTTCTTGACATTGTGTAGAAGATCCATGTAGTAATTCATGTGTATATGCATGCCCTATTAAAGCAGAACCGTTATCTCTTATTCTTTCAATTCTACCCTCTCGTTTCCTTTTCCAGGCCAACTTCAACTAATACCATGAAAGTATAAAAAAAGATAAAATTTCACCATCTGTATACATATTTGTCCTGTTAATACAAAAGTCATACAACTTTCAAATGTCATATAAAGGTCATTGTAACACTCAGATATTTTCTTTGAAGCCGACGAAAGAAGAAAAAGAAATAAAGTCCAAAGTCGGGGGACCAAACTCGCCAACGAGAGAAAGTTGGTGAGTGGGGGTATTTAAAGTGAGAGGGCAACCCTTACCCTCTCCCCACACCCACAAATCAGCCAAAAGAAAGAAAGAAGAGAGAAAAAGGGAGAAAAGTTTGTTCAAGAGAGCAAAAAAAATCGTCGAGTAGTGGGTCTAATCGAAGCTCTTCTCGTTGTGGTCGTTTGTGTGAGTTCTAGGACCCCTCTTTTACACGTTTTGAATGGTTTTGGGGCTGAAACCCATCTGAAATTGGGTTTTTGAAGTGTTTGTGTGTATTTAACCCATTTATGTATGTGTGGGTACATGTATGATTTGTTTGGGTCTTGCTTTTGAGCTTGTGTGTGCTTGAATGGTGTTGTGGTATGCATTCCTAAGGTTTAAGAGAGTTGACTTGGGCTTAGAATGGGTTTGGATGAGCTTGAAGGTCGAAAATGGCAGATTGGTTTCAGGATGAACTGCATTCTGCATCAGCTAGGGCTAGGCGACCGAATGGAGGCCATACGGCCGATTGAGGTGCGATTGAGGTTCATTCGCACGACTGAGGGTTCATTAGCATGACTGGGAGCCTAGTCGCATAAATGCTCATCCGCATTAGTTCCATCTGTATTAGGTCCATTCGCATGGGACTCATCCGCATGGAGTCCATTCACATTAGTTTCATTCGCACGATTGGGTGTTCATTCACATAGGTGTTCATCTGCATTGGTTCAATCGCATGATGTTCAGTCGCCTGGAGGCCATGCGACTGAAGGGTGCTCATACGCCCAAGTAGGGCTGGTGTACCCGAGGGAAGTGTAGTTTAATTACTGACTTTCGGTGGAAAGTGCAGATGTAAGTTTTGACGTGAAAATTCTCGTAAGTTCATGTAAGATGACTGTTGAGGCCTTAGAGAGTATGTTGGGCATGATGATGGTGTTGCATGTTTATGCATGATGTATGTTATGTATTTATGATGTTGCCCTGTATGATGTTCATGACTGTGTATGTTATGTTCCTTGTTATGATGTATGTTTATCTTTCTTGTGACTTTATGTTGAACGTTAATGAATGAAGTGAAAGTATTATGTAACGTAAAGTGAAAGATAAAGAAAAGAGAAACATGAAGTAAGAATGCATGCATTAATGAATAATGAAAGTAAAGAAATTCTTGCAAGCATAGTATGTCGGGACACACCATTAAAAGTTGTTAGCCCAACGGTGTGCGGGTTCGCTACCCCGGGAGGATGCACATTGGGGTCTTTCTTTGTGATTGACCATTTGTATAGCACCATTGCTGCATGCCCTAGGTACTGTGACCAGAGGTGCGGAGCACTGTTATAGCTGATCTATGATAGGCCTAGGTCTAGTACTAGGAATAGCTGGGTATTGCACATAGCAGTGGTACACCTAAACTCTACCCTAGGTGCTATGATTAGAGGTGCGGAGCACCGTTATAGCTGGTTTATGATAGACCTACGTCCAGTACCAGGAATAGCAGGGTAAAGTTTATGGTTGAAGGAAAGAAAAGATGTAATGTTGGAAGAATGCGAAAGTTAATAAACGTACGAATGAAAGAATGAAAGTATGAATGAATGATGAAGATAATAATGATATTATCTATGTGTACGTATGATGTATGATCGCATGAATGTAAAGAACGATTTTAACGAAAGAAAAGTATGTTTTATTATAAAACTAGAACTCACTCGGCAACACTGACTTTTATGTGTTTCCAGTTGGCAGGTAATGTTGCTGAGGATGGCACAGGGCGGCTACTTAGCTCTTTTGGATGACATTCTTTTGTTTAATGTTTTTGCATTGTAATGCGAACAAACTATGTTTGAAATAAATGTTGTATTAACTTGCAAAAGCATTTGTAATGATATGAAAAGCCATTTTTATGTTTCTGCTGCAATACTTTATTGAAGTCAATGTAATTATACGTTTTACGCGTAATGATTTACCAGCTGTAAGCGTCCTGAGAACGGGGCCTTACAGTCATGCTAATACAAATGTCATACAAAGTCATACAACTGTCAAACAAAAGTCATTCAAAAGTCATACTAAAGTCATACAAATATCATTCAAAAGTCATACAAAACACATAAGTCAACCGAATAATCCAAACTTTCTCCCAGCATTTCTCACCCACGACTCGCAACTCACCGGCTTAAGACGTAACCAAACTTTTCTAATATCAGCACTTTCACCGAATAACAAATGAGCTGTGTTATATCTCGGATCTTCTTCCCCCCATCCCATTTTTTCTAGCTTATCCATGCATGCGTCCATTTCATTGTCAATATTATTTTTTTCCACCAACATCTTTGCAATATTGATAATTTCATTCTCAACTTCTCTTAAGTCGTCATCTATTGTTTTCCTATGCACTTCTTTAATAGTTTTAGAACTACCTTTTGTTTTGATCGACCAGAGGATTCTTCACTTACAGGTGGGAGCTCTGTTTCCATTTGAGTGCACATAACATCATCTAACTCATGTTCAAAGAATTCTTCAGCTGGATGTGGATGTGTAGAAGATGGCCCCCAACTGTGAATGCCAGTCGCGGTCACCCCCTCAAACAGTTTGGTACAAAGATCAGGGTAAGGAAGGGGAGCATGTCTCAACTTTTCCACAAACTTGTTTAACTGTTTGAAAATTTTTATAGATATAATCAAGATACTAAACAAAAAATAATCTTATTAAAAATATTTCATATTAAAAATATACCTTTGCCTCCGCTTTCCATTCTTCATCACTCATATTGAAAGTGTTGGTTATAGGATCATAAATATTTCTCGTTTTGTTTTTCAGTTTGACCCAAGCCCCATACTTTGACTTTAGGTAGTCATATCGATTTCTCATTTGTTTATGATCAACCATAAAATTATGGTAATTTTTAAGTTTTTCGGCAACAACTTTCCATGAGCTTGCTTTAAGGCTACTACGCTCACGACCGTTGTTTGTTATTTCATGAATACATGCTTCGAGAAAAGTTTTGTCGACATAATCCTACTTCCAATTAAATCTAGCTTTTCTTTCTGTCATGCCTAGATCAAGAACTAATTTGTTATTTCAAGATAATCACATAAGCAATATATACATACCCATATACATACACATCTACATACCCATATACATACACATCTACATACCCATATACATACACATATACATACCCATCTACATACACATCTACATACCCATATACATACACATATACATACCCATCTACATACACATCTACATCCCCATATACATACATATCTACATACCCATATACATACACATCTACATACCAATATACATACACATATACATAGCCATATACATTGTAACGCCCCGCTTCCGGGACCTTACAATTGGCAGTTTACCATGAAAATTTATATAAACATACAAGGTACAATTTTAAGCAGCGGAATAAAAGTTTAACAAAACCCAAGCATGTCATTAAAACATTATCGTTAGACAGTACAGATTAGTTTAAATCAGTGTACAAAGACTAGTTTT
>BJCM01039381.1:0-10524 GCA_018326385.1 Flaveria bidentis | reverse complement strand
TGAGTGTTCATCCGCATTGGTTCAATCGCATGATGTTCAGTCGCATGGAGGCCATGTGACTTAAGGGTGTCCATACGCTCGAACAGGGCTGTAGCACCCGAGGAGAAGTGTAGTTTAACTTCTGACTTTCGGGGGAAAGTGCATAGGTAAGTTTTGACGTAAAAGTTCCCGTAAGTTCATGTAAGATGACGGTTGAGGCCTTAGAGAGCATGTTGGGCATGATGATGATGTTGCATGATTATGTATGTTATGTATGTATGATGTTGCCTTGTATGATGTTGATGACTGTGTATGATATGTTCCTTATTATGATGTATGTTTATCTTTCCTATGGCTTTACGTTGAATGTTAATGAATGAAATGAAGTATTATGTAACATAAAGTGAATGATAATGAAAGAGGAACATGAAGTAAGAATGCATGCATTAATGAATGATAAAAGTAATGAAAGTCTTTCAAGCACTGTATGTCGGGACACGCCATTAAGGTGTTATCCCAACGGTGTGCGGGTTCGCTACCCCGGGAGGATGCACATCGGGGTCTTTCTTTGTGATTGACCATAAGTATGAACCATTGTTGCGTGCCTTAGGTGTTGTGACCATTTGGTGCCGAGCACCACCGATGAAGATCTTTTATAGGCTTAGGTCTAGTACCACGAGACTGAAGGGCATATCATATGACAATAGTATACCTGAACTTTACCTTAGGTATTGTGACTATTTGGTGTCGAGCACCACCGATGAAGGTCTTTTATAGTATTAGGTCCAGTACCACGAGAATGAAGGGTGAAGTTCATGGTGATGACGAAAGGAAAAGATGTAATGATGAACGAACGAATGAAAGTAAGTATGAATGAATGAACGGAAGTTAACGAACGATGAAGATAAATATTATTATCTATGTGTACGTACGATGTATGATCGCATGAAAGAAAAGAAAGGTTTTAACAAAAGAAAAGTATGTTTTATTTTATAAAACTAGAATTCACTCAGCAACACTGACTTTGATGTGTTTCCAGTTAGCTGGTAATGATTGCTGAGGATGGCACTAGGTGGCTACTCAGCTCTTTTGGGATGGCATCTATTTATTTAATACTTTTGTGATGTAATGCAACAATGTATTTTTTAACTAATTGACGATGTATTATTTGGCAAAAGTTTTTTTTAATAAAATGAGATTTCATTTTTTAATGTTTTCACTGCAATATTTTCATAAGGCAAATGTAATTATATGTTTTATGTGCAATGAAGATTCAACTGTAAGCGTCCCGGAAACGGGGCCTTACATGATGGTTGTTGCAAAGCTGCGATCAAAGAAGCAAAAAGAAAGATCACTTCTTGCTCTATATCGAATAGACCGAGTTATGTCTTTTCTATTAATCTATCATATTTCTTTGGTCACAACTCTACAAAACCTTAACTATAAAGGTTCATGATGTGACATGCTTTTCTATTTTATTCGTGGCTGAGCATTGTGTTCCCATGATCACGATCGAGACAATGATTACGTTATTTTGATGTTTTGCTTTTAATATTTTAACAGGCACCTAATATGCTCTTAATTACTGCTCCTAGCATCACTGAACTTACGCAATGCGTAATCCAAATCCTCATCGGTTAATAGGGGAGCATGACCAAACATGTGCACTATATGATCCGAACCTTCTCAAGTTGGTAATATGCCATTTGTAACCAAAATATCCGTGTGGGGATTAATGTTCAATTTTATAGTTAATATTTATATTTGACACAAATACATACATGTCAAAATATATAAAAGTTGTTCAAATACATGCCAAGCATTTAACATAATGTTTATCATTTGATCAAACCAAAACAAACAACCTAATCACTTGCATTATCTCTCCATTATCTTCTTCATTCAGTTTACACAATGATGTCTGAATTGACTTTCACTTTTGGACATTGACATGAGTTGATTTATTTGTTGTTGTATTTGTTCATTTGTTGTTGTTATTATTAACATCATTCATGTGCTTGTTGAAGCTATTTTTGCATTTTATTATAGTGTGGTGAGGTGCATACGTATTAGGAGTCACATATGGGGTTACACTTCTCACTGTTCGACCAACCGCCAAGTATATGACCACGCCTAGATCTTAAGGAATGTTTAAGAACCTTCATCAACTGACATCTCATCCCCAACCGATCGAGCCCAACAATGATCGATGCATCTCATATTGAGTTTGTCCTTACGTAAACCAATAAGATAAATCCATTAAATATATTTCTAAAATTCGGCTGCATAACTACTATGTAATTAATAACCAACATGTTTAACTATATAATAAATCATAATAATTTTCAAATTATAATCTACCTGCACTATAAAAACGATCATACTAACATAACTAGCAATAACATACATCCAACTATAGAAAAATACAACATCCAACTCAAAAATTAAACATAATAAACATAATATATCTAATAAACATAACTAATAAATCAGTGAGAAAAAATATTATAGTGAGAAAAAATTATATAACTAGCAATAACATCCACTAATAAACATAATATATCTAATTATAGTGAGAAAAAATTAAACATACATCCAACTATAGAAAAATACAACATCGTTATAAATCAGTGGAACGTTGTCGTCATTTAAACTCAAAAAAAAAAATAGATAAAATCTATAGCTAGCAATGGCAAGTTGCCTTTGCTATTGCCACTATAGCCTATGTTTTCTTTTTATTTTTATATTTTCACGGATAGAAAATAATAAATTAAATCCTTTATAGTACTCAATGACATGTCGTCGTAATAAGTTGTAAGGGAGCGCAAAAATTTCCCTCTTGTGCCAACTATATGGTGACAATATATTAAAGCGAAAGCTAATATTTCGTGAAAAATCAAAGACGTATAATGATAACAAGTCGCTGCTATAACTTAAGCTATAGAGGCAATACGTCGACACCTGTCGTTGCTATAAGTGTTGCCACTCTAGCCTTTGTTTCTTGTAGCGACTCCACCAGCTATAAATATTTTTCTTTATAATCCAAGAATCGAATAACGTGGAGATCAAGGTTCTTAATCTATTAAATTATATTTTGCTTTACAGAATATGATAAGAGTTAACATAGAGCTATATGACGATTGGTAACAGCTATAAAACGTTTTTCTTCTATTTTGTAAGTCTTTATTGTTGGCTATTAGTTTCAGTTGTAATATACTGATGCATGCATTCATGCTTATATCGTTATGGTTGCCTTGAGTTGGTATTATCTGTTAAATTTAGGAACAACCATTTTCTATAAGAATTCTAGACCTCAACTCCCACAAGATTTACATGCTACAAAAAACGATGATTAATATGCATTGCAGTCTCCATGAACATGCAACAATTTAACATTTTCTTTTTTTGCTAGACCCTAAATATCATGATTATTACATCTTGCAACTTGACGACTACAAACTCTTTTATATAGAAGATATACATTAGCTTTTGCATGGCTGGTTACATTACAAAGAAGGTGATCATAAGGGGACCATTCGGTCCGTTTCAATGTCACTTTCAGCCCTTTGGGGTTATGTTCTCTACCCTGTTTCATTTTTTTCTGTCCATTTGTTTCCCCGACACAGATCGGGACCAATGTCTGCTACTTTTGTTTGTATATTTGATTGGGAACAATTGTTTGCTACTCTTAACACCTTTTAAAGTTGAACCACTCAGATTACTGGTGGATGTAAATGCCTGAACCCCCCCACACCAATAAAGTTTAGGATTTTTACTACAAATTATGCACAAAGATATATATCTAGTTTGGTACATGATCATAGGCTGCATGCGTGATTTACATTTGAGTGCACCACATGTTCTTATGGTGTAGACAAATAAGACTATAAACTACTTTCCAATGAAAACTATTAAGCACATAACTTTCAAAATATCAGTGGAAGATAGCAAAATATCTGTGGAAGATTACTTATTAAAATGTTTTGTTTGAATAGTTACAGTATAGCATAGATGTAACTAATAATATAGGGTTTTGGATATATTCTCCATGATGAGAGTTTCACAGTGACCTAGCATATGCCTAAATATGAGGTTAATCCTCATCATTAACTAAGTCTAGTAGTTTATGGCCTAAAAAAGTAAATATTCATAGGTCTATGTTTAGTGTTTAATATGTAATTATAGTTAGTAGGAGGGTGAGGGTGCAAACCCCTCGTATTGCATAACGTAAACGATGTCAAAAGGAGACATTGTTTCATCAAAGGGATGCGATGTTTCATCTCTGTTGAACATATCAAGGGCTATAGACAACCCTTGAAATACTAATTAAATGTTATACCGAATATCATTGTTATTAATCATCAATTCTAGGCAACAATTGGTATCAAAGGCTAGGGCCTAGGGCCTATTACTATTCGAAATGGTTTTCCACCAATCAAAGTCAGTCATAGAAGATTGATCAATTCATACGTTGCAAATTCTAGACATTGAAGCGTGTTACCAGTCAAAAACAAATTGTTTCTCTGTCGCATCGAGTAGAAGCATAGCGAGAAGAAAGTAAATCGAAGAAGAGTCGTAGTTTCAGGAAAAATCCAAAGTGATGTTCATCGGTGCATCACAAGAATTCCAAGATCAAAGAAAGTTGTTATGTAAAGTAAGATTAGATTCGTCACACAATAGAAGTTTCAATTTTTAAGTTTTATGTTCCCACTTGCATCTGAAATTTATTTTCTATACATACAAGAGATTATGTTGCAAAGTTGTTTAGTGATTCCCTTTAAAATTAAGTGCTGTACTTGATGAAATCATTTTTTTAAAATAGAAATTCTAAGGAACAATGTGTGAAAACTCTTCATTAGATAAAAACAATAAAGAAACTGTAATACTTAAAGAAGTAGGTTTTTGGTCACATTTCCGCATCCTGGTTTGAAATCTATAAACTATACCACATGGTTAGTTCATATAAGGATCATACTAGAAGCAAACAACCGGGAGATGACTGAACCAAGTGAGAATATATGTTTAAAACATTATAGGGGGTATTAGTGTTACAAGTTAGAAGTTGTAAGATTGCAAAGATATAATGGGATGCACCAAAGAGGCAAGTCAGTGTGGATTAAGTAAAAAAGGCATGACTTCAAACACTAAAGAAAAAATTTGAGATGTTACAAATGAAGGAAGAAAACACGATGAACTCTTTCACCGCAAAGTTATAATAATGCCAAAAGGGCAAATGGTATTCATCAATGTGTGATCAACCAACTCTAATATGGAAACTCCTAAATTCCATGCTAATAGGTTTATTCAATTAGCTAGTTGCATCTATTGAACAATACTCTTATCTTGAAACAACAACTTGGATCATAGTAAGCATTTTGGAAACCATGAACAAGGCAGGTTCCATTCATCATGAGGCAGGTGGCGTTGTGGAAAAGCCAAACATTCTGAAAAAGAAAAGAACTCCACACATAGAATAACAATCATTAGAAATAGAAAAAGTGTAGGAAGACTTAAGTAATACATTACAATGCTATAATTGCAATAAGTTTGGACCCTAGATTTGAGAGGACTGCTCATAGAATGAAATGAAATAAAATGAACTTCATAAGAACAATCTAACTTGGTTTTAATAAGATGAAGAGTCGACACTCTAATTGTCAAATCCTGACTGATGACAGAATTATCGAATCATACGAATGTAAATTGATTGCTCATAACATACGGTAGTAATTACGTTGAAAAATAATAAATGTCATTTAATTGGATAAAACTAGTCAACAATATGTTACAAATCAAATAAAAACTCAAATAATCATAACTCAATAGTCTTTAATTTTGACTAAGTTCAAGCCCTAAATTTATATAGAAGTCAAATAATTTGCATTACTAAAATCATTTGAAAAGTAATGAGCCAGCTAACGAACTATCCCACGAGTAAACACATGTTTAAAACATTTATAGATTTGATAATGAATTTTGTAATTAAAAAAAACAATGATAAAATGATTCAAAATAACAATGAGATGTTTCGAATGTAAACGTTCGGCTCCCAAACCAAAACGATTGCGTTGAGTTATCAAAGTATTAGGTTAACAACAAACTTAATGAAGACATGTGTACCTACAAGCGGACACTCACCCCAAGAGTTCCTATGTATGATAAACGAATCAATCGATTGATTTGGATTTATAGAATACCTTGCCTAGATAGAACACCTCAAAATACAAGCATCCTACTCTTCCAGCATTACATGTTTTCAGTTATGAGACACAAACTTTAAAGCTATTTAAAAACAATGAATAACAACTCAAAATTTAAAATTTGAAAATCCTTTTAATATAGGCATAATGCCTTGGATTCTGAATTGAGAATTTATGTGTACATTGATCGTAACAAAAAAATATAAGGATAATTATGAAAATATCTAACCATGTAATACATATAAATCATATCTAAGAATATAAATTACATGGGAGGACATATGTGTGAGGTACTTAGTTATAGTTTCGGTTATTCCATTTCTAATAACATAATTTCATATAATCATGGCTCTAATACCAATATGTCACACCCCGACCAATATAGGAATCATTAGGGCGGACGAATGTAAAACGATTACTCATAACACATGGTAGTAATTGCATTAAAATGATATTAAATGTCATTTCAAAGGATAAAACTAGTCAAACAATACATCAAAAATCAAATAAAAACTCAAATAATCATAATGAAATTGTCTATAATTTTGACTAAGTTCAAGCCCTAAATGTATATAGAAATCCAATAATCTGCATTACTAGAATCATTTAAAAAAGTAATGAGTCAGCTAAAGATTTATCTGGTGAGTAAACACAGGTTTTAATACATTTATAGATTGATTTAAAAGATTATAACATTTCAATTCATATGACAATGTCAAGACTTATAATATAATAGTGTAACATAAAAGATAAATCAAACATAATCAAACCTAATGACTGAATTGACTCGATCCGTAGATGAAGCCCTATGATGGAATATGTGAATCCGGTTCCAATCACCACTCGAATATCCATATTGGTTGGGTTTGTCAAAGCAATATATCTATAATTATTATCGTAGTTGCATAAAGTAATGATTGTGTGATGTAGGCGGAAGCAAAAGATAATAATTGAACCTATTCATTCACCGAGAATACTATGAATAACTCTTCTAACTATCATTAATTCACAAAGAATACAGATCATCAAGGTTTCATGCATTGACACGAACCATGATAGTGAGAAAAAGTATTTTTTATAAACTTTAAAACTAAACTTCTCCCATTGCTTACAATCATATAAAAAGCAAACCAAAAGTTGAATGATCCACAAAACATAAACAGGCCAAAGCCATGTTAGTGAAGTTGTTTTTGACAAGCGATCTTAGGCCTCCATGAAGGAAATAGTTGTTCCTCCACACTTGGGCCCGCACCATTATGTTATCATCTAGTTTACCTAATTATGAACACATAATTATAAGTAATAACATAGGATATTTTGAATTGAATTTAGAGTGAAATAAAAACGAATATTAATGACTGAATATTGAATCATATGATTTCTCCAAATATAAAAATACATAAAAATGGGTTATAAAACTCACATTGTATAATGATGGTTGTTGGGCTAATAAGAAAGCTTAGATGTTCAAGAGTTAAGGGTGATGTCTTATATGATTTCTCCAAATATAAAAATACATAAAAATGGGTTATAAAACTCACATTGTATAATGATGGTTGTTGGGCTAATAAGAAAGCTTAGATGTTCAAGAGTTAAGGGTGATGTCCTAAATGATAAAAAACAATAACATGAGGTTGGATTTCATTACAAAAAGTTAAAACGTGCCAAAAAGCGAAAGCGCTCTAGATTGAAAAAGAATCATTGCGTCAATTTTAGATTCTAGACAAAATGTTTGGTATGTGTTTGAACATGTTTCAAAAATATCAAACGGTTTCAAAAGATTATAAAATTTTACAGTTAATTAGATCAAAGTCTTCCTGACAACTTTAGTTTAGGAAAGTTTTATGAAAAGACTCGAAAATAGGTCAAAATAACAAAACAAGACAAAAGCTGCTAGAATGCGCACTTCTCTTATGAAGACTATTGTTGACTTGTTAGATTGAATGTGAAGACATATAAACTACTGTTAAAAAGGTGATTTGATAAAATTAATATCGGAGTATGAGTTTACTCAAATTTAGTTTTTTACGACCTAGTTATGGTTAGTCGAAGTCAGACTACATTCTGCCAAAATTTTAGTAAGTCACTTATATGCACTTTTAAAACTATTAAAGCATGAAACGGGTTGGAAAATATCTTAATATGTCTATATATAATATATTAGACTCCTTTGAGTTATAAAGAATGTTCCAAAACTTCATCATAGTCTTTCATTTAGAGAAACAATCTTGTGGAATTAACAAATGCAATGACATAATCGTCCATGTGCAACTGGGATTCTTTATTTATGTTAGTGTGTTCTTAGTTTGATTTAGGCATGTTAGTGATTTTTAGAAGGTTAGTGAATGTTAGAAGTTTAATGATCAAATAATCATGATTTAGATACATGTGTCCCTAGTTTCTGAACTTAATGTAATACGTCTTTAGTGTCTTACACTTATGTAATAGTTGGGTGTTTAATAAAATGTAAATGTTTGGTTGTGTTTATAATGTTTAATATTTCATTAATGAGTTGTTTAACGTATATTGAATTGATTATATAGGTTTGTTGTTGTTTGAACTAATATAAATAATATAATGACAATTAATACATTCAAACTTAGTATTATGAAGTTATCATGCGAATGGCCCATGCTAATGGACCATACGCATGAATAACTTCATGCGAATGACTCAGTCGCACGACTGAACAAGGAGACTGGATCAGTCGTATGATTGTAACATGAGATTGGCTCAGTCGCATGACTAAACACTCAATCGTGCGAATGGATCAACCGCATGGCTCAATCATACGACTAAACCATGTTAATGGTTCAGTCGCCCGAATGAGCAACCCTAACCTATAAATATCACCTAATTCGTGGAAAAACGTAAGCATTGAATACACTTCGACTCCAGACGTACCCTAGCCGTCCAGAGGCCTCTAAGAACATACTCCAAGTTTATAGATCGCAGTAGATCGATTCCTAATCGTTTTTAACGTTTAGATTCAATATATAATTGTTTCTACATGCGTTCTCACTGATTGGATTGCCAATCAAATAGGATTCTGCACTATTTGATTCAGTATACACGTTAATCAGTTAGTATTTCGTTCGATACACGATCCCAGCACATGATAAAAATAACAAGATATTTCGTATAAAAAATAACAAAAGCAAGAACATAAATTAATAAGAACAATAGGTGAAACAAATCATTGATAGACTTGTTCATCATTTATATTCCATAGATATATCATACAACAATATAAAGTACGTTTAAATGTTAGGATGATTCTTTAAACTAAAATAAAATAAATTGAAATAATATAAATACATAATAAAAAAATATAATATTAACTTAGCATTAGAATTTTTTTTTAAATTACTTATAAAAGAAATTAATCAAAACCAAAGGATTAAAGAAAAGTTTGTGAGTGAAATTTAAAAAATAAGAGCAAATGAGAAATAAGGTGTAAAGTTTGTTTTTATAGTTTAGGTTAAGAATAGTGATGATTGCAAGTTATAAGTTTTTCAAAAAGGACTTATGATTAGAATTTAAAAATATATATATAAACTTAAATAAAATAAAAAATAAAAGAATAATAATAATTTAAAACCTAAATATATTATTTTAGTTTAACCCACTCTTTTTAATAAAATATTTATAAACTTTAGAAATCTCACAAAAACTTTGCAATTTGATTATTTATTTTAATTGAATATATGAATCTTATAAATATTAATAACCTTTTATAATTATAAATTATAAAATTAAATAAAATTGATTAAGTGACACATTTATTGTATTTAAGATATAAAAATAAACAAAAAGAGTAAATAATGAATTTGATTTACAAGATTGAATCAAACGGTTTAGGTTTAGGCTTAGAGTTTGAAAATGGGTCAAATGTTACACTAATGGCGTTTACCGAAGATAAGAAAAAATACAAGGAGAACTTTTTATATGGGAAGGAATTCCATTATAGAAAACATATGACCATACGAGTAGTTTTGGTATTTAGACAATGATACAACTGTGCAATAGTAGACGAACAAACTTTTAATAGATACACAAGAAGTTTACTAGATGTGATATCCGGTAATTTTCCGTTATCCAACTCCGTTAGTTTCGCTAAGTTTTGCATACACGTGTCGTGAGCACACACTAGTTGTCGTTTAACGTTGGTGACGTAATAATAATTAATCATGTTAAATGGGTGATAATCTAATTGTTAATGTGATTATGATGTTATGTTTACGTGTTTACATGTTTTAAATATTAATTAAGAAAGTTTATCGCGTAACGTGGAAACGTGTTTAATTATTCGTAAATCTTGTGTTTTTGTAGAGATAAAATATAT